>VWZZ01005982.1:259070-269258 GCA_013399095.1 Psophia crepitans
GGGGGGGGGGGGGGGGGGGAAGGGGGGAGGGAGGAATAAAAAAAAAAAAAAAGAAAAAATTGAGGGGAAATAACGCTGAAAGTAGGTGCATTCATGTTTAATGGTTTTTTTGAAACGATTTTTCTGTGTGTCTGTAGAGAACGACAGCTCTAGGCTTAGTTCAGATCGTTGCATTCTACAGGGAGCATATTTTTGTATGTAACTTGTTCTTGCCCCTCGTGTGTTTTGGCCCCACGTTCGTTTGGATCGTGCAGTGTTCAACGTCTAGGTGTGAGGTGGGGTTAGGGATTTGCTCATTTATCATCTGACAGTATCTCTTCAGGAGGAGGAGGTGATGTCATTGCAGGGACTAACAGGGTTTATGCTTCTGGACTCCTTATAAAGAGACTAGGGTGTAAAAGTGTTGTTTGTAGGGTTTTCTTGTTATTACCATTTTCTTAATTGTTTTTGTTCCTTTCTACCTCTCTACCATGGCGTATTGATGCCTCAGTCTAGGCATAAGGTTGCACAATCAAAATTTGTCGTGTGTTATTTAAAAAAGCCCACACTGTGGCAATTGACAGCGGGCATGTTCTTCCTAATTACAAAGTAGGCTTATTTGCTTAAACTGTTGTGAATATGAACCCATTTTTCCCTGCAGTTGGGCAGGCTAATTACAGTTTTGTTTCCGTTTCTGCAGTTCATCTGATGAGTAATGATGCTGTATTCTTTCCCTAAAGTCCTTTTATGGCCCACATTACAGTTGCCTCTGCGTACCTCCCCACATGTCTGGCTTCAGATTGCCCCAGTGACAGAGGGAAGTCCTGTCACTCCTGTCGTACTGCTATACACTTGGTAAACCCCAACGCTGTGAGCTTTGAAGGCATTTAGCCATTTGTCTCCTATTGATTTGAGCACATAAAATTAGAAATATGGTCTCGGTGACTTGCCAAATCACCACATAGCTTGTAGCAGACCTCGGAGTAGTATCTGGGCCTTCTAAATCTAGGCTAGCACTGCAACCGTTGAACCACAGTCCTTCGATATTGTGCTTAAAGAGTTGTAGCTGAGGGAGTAAACAGTCCAGGAATTAAGCGGTGTCCTCCTGGCAGTGTACCTGCATTCACCCTAGAGATCCTACGGACTTAATTACTTTTCATTGACATCTTGTGTCTTTAACTTATATATTTAAATGTCTGTGTTATAAATGTGATGGGCGGTTTTTGAAGGGCCTGATACTCTACTGGCCCCTGCCTTGTGTCATTTGCTAAGTAGAAAAGTTAGCACTTTGTGTCTACTTCACAGTTGACATTAATAAATGAAGCGCAGTGCTGCACAAGACCACAGCTCTCTGAAAACAGCAGCAAAAATGAATGACAGTCTTTGAGTTGTGTTTGACCAAATTATACTGTGGTTTATGGATTCACAGTGTTAGGCCCTCATCTTGTAACTCAACCCGTACTGTGCCCTGTTTACCTTTTTTAAGAGCCTGTCCAGGAAAATTGTTTCACTACATGAGGACCTAACACAAGGCAGTTGCAAAGAACATACTCACTGATGTTGGGTGTTCACACGTGTTAAGGTGGGTCACCCTTTTGGCCTACAAAAGATATGCTATGTGACTTATAAGTTCAGCTCACAAACAGAACTTCGTGTATTAATGTGACACTTGCAACACAGAGAAGGAAAATGACATGGAGAGGTTGAACAACTGTCTTGACAAAGACAACAGTGAGTTTAATGGACAAAACAGGGATTTAGTAAGAGAAATATTTACATGGATTTAAATTTCTTTCCTTCCACCAACAGCTTTCAAGAAACAATCCATCAAAGTTGTACTGATTATTAAAAGAAAAGCTATGAAGAGACGTTAAAGGTCCCATTTCAGGGCTAAAGCCAACTTTTGTATGGCTTTATAATCTTGTGACTAGTTGCTGCTGGCTTTCTTGTGTCTGGCTGTAATGGTGTCTGATGGTGGCTCAGGTCAAAGACCAGGTTCAGTGCCCCAGTGCTATGATAAAAGCTGGCAACTTTCTACTGTGGCGCTGGTGCAGACGGTGGGGCTAATCAGCATGATGTCAGACATACGGTTTAAGAGAGAGAAATCAATGCGCTTTAGTGCACAGACTGACTGCAACTAGCCTTCAGAAGAAGCAGAAAATCTCTTTGAGAGGGTTGTGTAGTAGGTGCCTTTATTCTTCCTTCTGGAGGCACCTGGAACCAACCATCTTAGAATGTGGAACACAGTAAGATCTGGTTTGCTATGCCAATCCTTGTGCTTTCTGGTTGTCTGTGGTTTTATGTAACCACTAGGCAATTATCTGATTTAAAAAAAAAAGAGAAAAGGTTATATCTGGTATTTTGTTGGTATTCAGTGAAATCAGTCCAGCCTTCCTAGATTTTTTTGGACAGGCAGTTGAATATCTGTGGCTAGATTGTACTAATGGCGCTAATGAAAACTGTGGCAGCTGTGGTAGCCTCAAAAGCTTGGATCTCCTGTAATCATGGCAATTAAGCAGGCTGCTTTTAAAGGAAGTAAGACCTTAAGCAATCTAAAGCAGCAATAATAACCCTTCATATTACTTAGAACAAATGAAATATTAGCTAATATTAGCTAAATCGTTGTAGGTTTGTTTGCTGTTTTATTTCAAATTGCTGCAGTTTAGGACTTGGCCATCTGAATCTGGATTTCTTTCGTTAAGAAAATAAGGGATATTTTGGTGTCTAAGCATCATTTAATATTTTGCTCAAGTATAAAAAGTCTTGACTCAATCTTTATTGTCCTTTGAGCTCTAGATGGAATTTGTAGTGCTTTTTCACAGCTGTTGTTTTGCTCTTAACTATGAGTGGTTGTTGCACAACATTTCCTTTCTATTCCAGGGTATTGTTAAAAAATTAATCAAATTATTTGTCCTATGTTGCTGTCTATTATGAATTTTGCCACTCTGCTGGAACCATAATTCTCAAACCCTAGAGAACTCTTAAAAATAAGAACTGGCAGGTGGGGAAGGCTCCTCCATCCTGCAGTAACAACCCCTTCTCAACCCTTAACAGTTTTGATACTCAGTTAATGGATGCTATGGAATTCACCACGGGGGTACCCAGTAGACCTAACTCCTGTGCAGATCTGGAGGCCCTTGGCATATCTGCAGGATCTAGATGCACAGATCTAATATTTCAGCCGTTATTCCAACTGCCCTCCTGGGAAGTGCCGCCTAATTTAAGTTTGCAGGATCAGTCTCTGATCATCTAAAATTAACTTCTTAGCACATTCAGAAATCTCTTCTACAGGTTCTTGGATGTAATAATTTTAACTAAAGGCTGTATCCTCCCAAATATTACACTCTAAATTCAAGGAATTTCGAATAAGAAGTTACATTCATTAGATTCCTAGATTGCATATGGCTAGTCTTGTGAAATACTAGGTATTCTCTGCCATTACTCCTAGATTTTAAAGGGTTTCCTAAAAGCATGGCACACAGGTCGTGCCCGGTAGGAGCTGAACAGCTGTCACTGGTACTTGAGCAGCTCTGCAGAGCTGGAGTCCCCAAACCTGGCCAGCTGAGAAAGGTGCTGCACAATACCAGCAAAACTGGATGTCAGTGCCATTGGGAAATCATCATTAAGTGGCCTAAATATTAGCTGAGAACACTTGCCTCTTCCTCTGTCAGTTCCTGGATGATGTTAATAAAGAAGGAAATAAATCTGCAAAATCAAACGCATTTTTAAGGGACAGAAATCCAGGTCATTAGAAGGGCTGTTATCCCTGCTTTTAAAGCAGCATCTGGCCACCTTCCTCCTTCTATTTGTCCATTTCTGCTTCATATCTTTTCCCCTCTCCCCCCACTTTTATGAAGTCTTTTAAGTACAGATGCTACTTACACTCTAACCAGCTGTAAAACTACCAGTGCAACCCACGGTAAATGCCCCACAGGTGCGCAGTGGTGAGACACACAGATGGACAGCACTATCACCACATCGGGGCCTGGACTCTTCACCTTCTTCCCTTAAAAAGAAGAGAAAGAAGCATAAAGGTGAATTCTGCACCAGTGTTTAGCTCCTTTTGCTAGAGCAGGAAAGGTGATGCTGAAGTCTTTGACTCAATAGCCTGAGAAGGGAGTGTAGTCGTCTTTATTTTGCTGGCATCACGCATCTTGGAGGCTGTCAGCTGCATGGCAGGACTGGGAATGCCTCACTGCAGCACAGTGGCTTTGTGAAACCCGCAGGATGTGCAGCAACAAAAACTGCAGAAAGCAAGCAGTGTGCTGGATATTTTTGAAGGTCATTCCATTGCATCTTACCTGTGAACTGTTCACATGTAGACAGATGAGATGTGCTTCTCTAGCAAAGGGGGTTTGTGGAACTTTGCCCTGGCTGCGCTGGAAGCAGAGAGAATTGCAGCAGGAGGTAGGAGTGGAGAATAGCTGACAGATCAGAGGTTTGCATGTGGAGTCCTCTAGCACAGGCTGGGAAGTACAACCTGTTGATATTTAACAGTAAGCATCTTTAGATACCTCAGAGCTGCAGATGGTTAGCCATAACTGTGGGTAATGTTAGTTCCTTACCACTTACTGCATGCCCAGACATCTGGCTTATCGTACTCTGGATTCCAGCTTTCTGTAACGCATGCATCTGTGGCTTCTTTGTAATGCCTTTGGCACAGGACTTCTAATTTTGGAGGTAGCCTCTTACTGTTCTGTTTTCATGTGCACTCTCAAGTTTCTCTTCTTTGCTTTCCCCTCACCCTTTTTCACATCTTTATTATAGCTAAGGAATGTTTATTCAATTATTAGACATAATTTATTTACCGCAGTATAAAAAAATAGAGAAAGAAATTGAGATTTTGATCTGAACTCACCCAAATATCTGGAGGCATTGGTATTGAAGAGATTGATTGCTGACTTGTGTGAAGTTAGAGGTGGAGGTGAGACCGAAAAGGGAGAAGTTCTTGTCACAGCACTTCAACAGGACTAACTTGGTCAGTGCCTTTCTATACATCATTTTCTGATTTAATAACAGGGGAATCAGGATCTTTTCCCACTAACTTGTGTTCAGAGTCTCTGAGTGTCCAGAATGGTCCTGCCCCAGGAGTCAGAAAAGGCATTATGGTCAGCTAGTATTTATCAACGACCCAGGCCTGAGGGTTTAAGGTGGTGTTAGAGAACAGTTCTGGTCCTACATCCTGGATTAAAACTTTGGACCAGATGAAAGTAACGTAGGCGAAAGCAGTCTTAGAGGATTATGAAAGACAAACCCTGTGTCGACACGAGGCAGAGATGTCAGAAGATGTAAATTAAATGCTTAACCCCCTCAAACCCTCAGGCTGGGGTTGATGAGATGGTCTTGCATTACAGAAACATGATTTAAAAAAAAAAAAAAGTCCATCTAAACAGAATATAAACAGGTGGAAAATAGGACTAGAGTTTTTGATTTGCAAAATTAAAAAAAAAAATAAATGGAAAACTAGCTGCCAAGAAGCCTGTAAACAGCGGTTGCTGATCTGCTCTTGACTAGGGCAGGGTTTAGTGGGCAAACTGAAGCAACTGAAGCTTTTAATACAGTAGCTGACTGCATCGCCAGTAAGAGCACTGCAAATATCACCATTACACAGAGCACATTTTCCTCAAGGTTTTGCAGGTAGATACATTAAAATATCACTTCACAGTTATTAAGAGAAAAAAAAAAGGTAAGATAATGCTACAGGGGCTGAAACCAAAAGCAGAGGGTGTAGCAGCACAATTAAGAGAATTTTTTTTGTGCCCCAAAAACAATGGCTTTCTCATTGTTCCTATTCCCTCCTTCCTCAAGTAAATACCTGTTTCCAATGATGCTTCTGTCAGTAATTTGATGATGGTCAATCACCTTGTGTTTCCTTGCTTCAGCTTACACCTCAGCTTATAACATTGGGTTGGGTTTTTTGGGTTTCTTTTTTCTGCTTGCTCAGTGCAGCAGTGAACAGTGACCGTGACTTCAGGAGTCAAGGAGCTCCTGAAGGAGTTTTGAGCTCTTACTGCTTCACAGGACCTTTTACTACAGAGGTGGTGACAGAAAGCAAGACTTGAGAGACCTAGTTTTCTATAAGGTAACCAACAAAATGGAGACGAAAATCAGTGCCTCAATGTTATTTCCCACTACCAACCGCAACAAGGTCTGGAGGGAAATGTTGTTTTTTGCCTTGTGGAGCTGTAGAGGGTGGATATTTAGTGACTGTTTATGAAATGCTTTGAAAGACTGCATCTGAAGATGCTTTCCTGTCGCTAATAACATACAACCACTTTATGTGGTGTGTGTATATAGATAACTACCCTTTGGCTCACGCTGCAGTGTGCAAAGGGATGACTTCAGAGGGTGGGCAGCGCTTGAGGAAACTTTGGGAACTGAGCTGTGATGATGGACAAAGGTGAGAGGAAACACTGGTGCTAGACTAGAGTTGGGCTCACTCTTGGTCGTTGCTGGTGCTGGCTGTGTTTTGCCGTTTGGAGAGCTCTGACTGTCTCAGTCACCCGTTGGGAGCTCGTGGGAGTGTGCAGCCACTGCCCTGTGGCTACCACCAGTGACGGAATTAAGGACAAGGTCTGTGCAGCTGCATACCTTGTGCTGTTGAAGCATTAAATGCAGAAGATTTGTACTTGTTGGATGTGTTGCTTTGGAATTTACATAATGTGAGGATGAGAATTAACTGGCTTTTTGTTTGTCCTTCTGTCTGTTGCTAGCTCTCTGCCCACATTCTTATACTGGTCCTTAAAGTCTAAGACCTGCAAGTTCAGTTTAGGTGTTGTCACTAGAAAATACAATAGGGATTTTTCTTCTTCTTTCGTGCAAATAAATTATTTTGGTACCTTTTTATGAGAAAGGTTGATTTAAACTTCAAATCACTGAAATTTAAAAACAATTTGGGAACCTTCAAGGGAAGAGATGTACACTAATGATAAGCTTGTGGCTGTGTATAACGCCTTTTAATTGCAAAGTCATCTGCCAGTTGCTGTATGTACAGCAGTACGGAAATGCAGCCGCCTCTATGATGAAGCGCAGCACTTTGCTGCAGTTCTTTGCACCCGTGGAAAGAATTCAAAATGGCAGCGTCACAGGAGCGAGCCCCTTCCCCTGAAACAGAAGATGGTATGTGCCTGCTGTCCGTGGAAACTTGTGCAACTGTGAGGGTTTTACCTCCTGTAATAAATACACTGTTTGCGTTCTGCTTAATTTGCCTTTGCCGTGCTGGGGGTTGCTGTGATTCGCACGATGGGAGGTTAAGCTACACACAGACGCCATGAAGCTGTCTGTGTCTACGTGGCTTACCCAGCAGATGAAGCTGAAATCCGAACGAAGTGCTGACTTCGTTGCTGATCCTTATGTGATCAGATGGCCCATTTAGGGGAAGATTCTTTGCTGCTCCTCTTCTGGGAATCACCCCTGAGCCATCTCCCAGTGGTTGATGATTCTGTTCTGCCTCCTTATGCCCACCGCACCAGGAGTGGTGGAGGTTTGGTTGTGTTACCCATCTAATAGCCATGCTCTAGAGGAATCATTCCTGATTCATTCTCCTTGTCACAGACTGTATCCCTTGCCGAAGATGGGTCAGACGCCTTGTCTTAATCACCCATTTTATGATTAAAAACTCCTTTGCTGACAAAGAAGCGGTGGTTTGTCAAGAAGCAGTCTCTTAATTTAGGGTGGTCTGTTAATGCTGAATGGTATCTAGATCAGCGAGTGACAGGTTATACCATTGACCTGAATCAGAAATCTTTCCATAGCTGAGATCCTTGCTCTCTTATCCAAGACACGTGCAATTCTGACTGTGACAAAACTGGCCTCAGTTTTAAAATTGCGGCTCTTTGCACACACGCTTAAAATGAACTGGTTCAGTTTGGGCAGTTGTCAGTCTGAGATGTCTCTTGTTGAAGGGCAGTAGGTGATATAATTCCCATTTCATGGATCATGCGTTGGTTTGGTGGGTACCTTGTTTCTGGGGACATCCCGGTTTACTGGTTTAAATATATCTGTGAGATTGTGGCCCACAGGGTCAGTGTTGTAAGACAGTGGGACTCATCTCTAATTAAGGTTCTTGGCAGTTGTATTCTATTAACAGTAGAGGAAGGTCAAAATTCACAACCTTCACGTTAAGGTACGTGCAAAAATCTTTAAATGTTAAAGTTTGTATAAGTTGGGGAGATTGATAGGGTGATGACTGGAGAAGGAAGATGGTACATTTCCAGACTCAAAAATAGGACCAGATTTGCTAATAAGGTTGAGAGGACTTCCTGACCTGTGTGGGTGGCTAATGTTGCTGTTTTCGTGTCGAAACTATGTGAAAGCTGCAGCTGTGAATAAGGATGGGTCTGAGCCACAGGGTTTGGATCCATTTCCAGATTCACAGTCATGGGCGTCGGGATGTGATATTACAGTCTGAGCTACTCCTTGGTTCAGATCCAATTTAGATTGTTGTGTTTTCTTTGCTAGCTTGTTTTGTTCCCTTCAACTCAAATTCACAGAGTAAGTTCGTGAAGGTTTGCAACTCTTGGATTCAGAGTGTTGTCAGGGCAGAATCACGCTGGAGTGAAGCAGCAAGTGGATGTAACTGTTCTTAGGAGGAGGGGTCTCAGCCTAGCAGAAATGCAAGATATTGTGTGCATGATGAAACAATCATAGGTCATATGTGCAGGAACGCTTTAACTAGGCATGGTGCTTCCATTAAATGTGAATAGTTGTTTCTGACATCATCTATGCGTGATCCTTGCACATTTCCCAAATTTTGGATTCTAATGTGCAGATTGCAATTCCGGTTGCAGGGAACCTCTGCTGAAGCTGAAGTTCTGTGCAAACAATTACTTCTGTTTGAGTAGTGCTTCAACCAGATCTCTGGCAATGGGCGCGCCTGCAGCAGTAAAGTGGTATTTTGTTCTTCCCCCAAACTACAGTTCCGTCATATACCCCTGATTTTAGCAGTTTGGCCAAATGTTTAATTACTGCAATTACAAAAGGGCATCATACTGCACATCAATCATCTTACATTGCAAATGTTTGCACATAACCAAGATTGAGAAGAAAACAAATATACAACATGTGCATATGTTCTAATTTCAATGTGAAATAATAATCTTCAAGCCTGCTAACATGAAGCTGGATTGGAGCAACACAGTTCCCAGAGAATATCTCTGAACTTGCCCACTGAGATTGCAAGGCTGGAAGGAGTGGCCTTTTCTTCTGAACATTTAAGACTGGTCCAGTGGGTTTTCTGGAGAAGGACATCCTTTCTATAAGCCTTTCCGTATACGTATCTTTTAGTTCAGTATCAATGTGATCTAATTCACTAGAGAAGCTGAAAAAAATATTTATTACTTCCCCCTTGGAATTCTACTGAATAAATACCTATAGGATCCTCCATGCGAAATTATGATGGAACCATATGGTTTATTTCCAACTGAATGTAGGACCCTTGAAAAGGAGGATGGTAGCGTAAATTTTTCCAGCATAACCATCATTGTCTATTTACATCAGTTTCACGAGTGTATATTAGGGCAATGAAGCTGTTAGAAGATTCTTTCTTCTTTTTTTAAGGGTCACTGTGGGATGTTGGGAGTCAGTTTTGATTGTGAGAGATGTTCTGACAGACAAGCCTGTAAACAAATATGGAAGGAAAATCTAGAAATGTGTGACTTTTTTGTTGGCTTGTATTGAATTCTCTGTCGTATCAAATTCTTGTAATCAGAAGAGACCTCTGCAACCGCCGAAAAATCTTCTCTGGAAGGTGACATACAGTTGTACTCCCACTTCTGTGGCTTTTTCCTCTATTAAAAAATAGATGATGTCATTAGGGCTTCCTTTTGGATTGTTCCTTTCTTTCAGGTGTTTATTTGATTCTCTCTCTTTTCAGATAAAACTCAATAAGTACACCAGATTCATCTGTATCTTTAAAAGACTGTACAAGGTTAAGATATTACTCATCTATGTGTATTTTAACCCAGCCAGACTTTTTAACAGCTGTGTAGCTATACTGATGTATTTTTTTTCTTTCTCCTTGATTTCTTTTGACTCTTGGAGGGGCAGGGGAATAAGCTGAGAGGAAGGAGAAAAAAATAACATTAACACAAAGGAGCACTTCTTATTAAGAGTAGGTGGGTAAAGGCATTGGAAAAATAATACCTCAAGATGCATTGAAACATTTTAGGGAATTAGGGAATTCTGATCTCCTGCAAAAGAAAAAAAAAA
>VWZZ01005982.1:269291-309965 GCA_013399095.1 Psophia crepitans
ATTAAAGACAAGCTGTGAGTTTCCATCTGGCCTTGCCGCTTTCGACTAACGCTTCCATGACGGAATTCATCTGTCCATCAACTGTCAAAAATTCTCCTGTCAGTAAATCCCTGGGTACTCTCTCTAGCCCACCCCACTCACAAATATTCTGAGCCACAAAGTACTCCGAATTCCGAATCGCCCCCTCTCCCCCCTCCCTTCCTGGCTCTGCTCTCAGAGGTACCAAAGTTGTAGGTCCCAGTTATTTATTTATTTACATCCTCCTCCTTCAAAATTGGGGTTCCAGGAGGAGGGGAGCTCTAGTGAAAAGAGGCTGGGGAGCGTTCAATCATCTGGAGATTAAATTCCCACCAAGATCCTCCTAAGTCTTTCTATTACAGTCTGACAGCAGACAGCCCACATCTGTTTTAAAACACTGAGTGGTTGTGAAGTGTGAACTCCCCACTGTTTAATGTAACTACATGACTATTTAATGTACACAGTGGTAGAGCAACTCAGAATGCCAAACTGTTGTGACATGCCTGAAGGACATATATAAACATAATATACAGTGGTTTATTGTGACAAAGTGCGTCTATACCACAAACAGAGAAAGATCAGTTTGCTCTCGAGTGGAGTCAAACGGGAGCGTAGTACTATTTACTGTGGTTTTTTCATTGCAGACGTAAGACAAATATACATGAAACTTATGTTCCTTAAAATTGCGTGGAGTCTATTTAAATTCCCCAAAGAAAGATTTTGTGATTTTTTTGAGGATTCATCCCAATATATATATTGTATGCTGTTATTGATGATAGGAATAGGAGTGAAGGTGGCAGGTAGGGAATTTAGGAAGTGTGCACTGCACGCTTGAGTGGTCCGACTCCTCGCTCGTGCAAGACTGCATTGCCTTACTCCTCTGTGCCAGCCAGAGCCCTGGCCCAAGAATTTCTCATTTCATGTTCTCCGAGATTTAAGGGGTTACAGCCCACAAACCCCATAATTTTCTGAGTTCTCTCTATCAGCTTAATTGATTTGGAGTACTGATTTTTTTAAAATTTTTTTATTATTTTTTTTTTTTTCTGACCATGGTCAAAATGAAAACTGCCTTGGAATCAGCTGCCTTTCCTATGGTGGGAAGAGGAGTGGGAGAAATGTTAAAACTTTCAAAGTACATTTTATTTCAATGTTTTTCCTTCAAAAAAACTAAATATTGGTTACTTGTGGCTTCTGACACCTCATTAATCAAGTGATCAGAATTCAGTATTTTACAGCAGCAAGGCCAATTAACCTTTGCTAGCTACATAGCAGCCAAAAATAATTTCTAATTGTCAAATGGGGAAAAAACCCCGACCCTAAACACTGAACCTCTGAAGCGTATAGAGATAAAAAGGGGGATTTTTGTTTTGGAAGCATTTAATCAGAGAGAAGTTCTAAACTCTGCATGTGTACGTTTCTTTTTTGGACTTCTGAAAGTAATGAAGAAATTTGGAGAGAAAAAAGTTCAAAGGTTTGACTCAGCCTGGCACTCTGCAACTCTGCAGTAACGTATCTCCAAATCCCTTCAGATGAAAGACCGGGCTTTCCTTCCCTGTAACTCGAGATTCTGCTTTCTAAAAAAAAAAATAAAAATCTCCCTTTCACAGCGAGGATATTAGGAGACAAAAGAGGATGTGAAAATCTCAGCTCGAACCGTTTCATTTGAGCTAAAACCTTCGGCTGCCCGACGTTCACTATACCTTAGTGCAACGACGTTCACGGCCTGCGGTGTTCCCGTTTGGACCGTAAGTGGCAGATCCTCACACGAGTAAGGGAGTGAATTCTGTCAGCTGAGAAGCCTTCAGGCTTTGTTTGCAGCTCCTAACCTGACAATTCAAAACGAAACCCAAGTATTGCTACTTAGGGGTTACTTTTCAGTGAAGATTTACTGCACTTCTTAAAACTGAGCAGGTTTTTTTCACATTAATTATATTTTATTGTTTTGAGGACAATTGCAGCTTTAAAGGCAATCAAAACAGTGAACTTGTTTTGGGCAGCTTTTAATTTTTAGGATTATTTTAAAATAAGTCAGTACAATAACAAGAAATTCTTTATAAAGGGGAAAAGTTAACCAAATTGTCCTTATTTTCTTGGTATTATTTCTGAAGAGTAAGTACATAGATGTTGTCAGAATTCCACTAGGGATCTTCAAATATCCACAATTAACCAGTTTTGAGGGAAGGGACCCCAGTTATGCAAACTGCTTGTCTACCCTACACCACCACCCTGTTTTCTTAGTTAGCACTAGTAAGAGCTCTCCTTATTTACCTAATATTGCTCTTACACTGTTGTTTAATTCTCTAATTTTTTTATCACATAAGCCATCAGAAGGTCCGAATACAAAGTCATGCTGAGGTTCAAATCCTGTATAAGCTTTGGCATGGGCTTACAAAAGCCTGTATTACTGCAAACCTTTAGCTAAGGTTGTGATGAAACTTGCAGTCAAACTGGAGCTCAGCTCCTTCAGCTTAATATTGTCATTTACTCCTGAAGCTTACCTTTATATTTTTTTTTTAATAGACTGATAACTTGCAATTTTTATACATTCATTATAAAACAACATTTGATTCAAGTATTTGTCTGGACTTATCTTTTAAGAAGTATTTCAAATCCTGGGGTTTCCTGTTAGTTAAGTTTCATCAATCATGCTTTTAATTAAAAGAAGGGCATCTCCATCCTCACTTTGGACACAAAGTGCATAAAGAAATCGTGTGTCAGAGAGGACCTGTGAGGTTGGATTTTTGTTGTGCGTTGGTTTTTTTTTGTGGTTTGGTTTTTTTTTTCCCCCCTCTCCAGGTTCCCCTGCCTCCCCTTTCCAGGGTTGTTCAATGTATTCCAAGCAGAGGAGGTCAAAAACACTGGTGCATATGCAAGAGCCAAACAAATAGCCTTTCTGATAGGGTTGGGTGACATGTGTCAACCCCTGTCATCCAGGAACAAGAGAGGCAATGTGCCCAGACAAAGGAGAGGGTGGAATCTCAACACACTGGCAAAACCTGACCCACACGCAAGGGCTTTGTGCAGCAGATGCCGCCTCTTATTGTTTCCTGACTCTCTCCCCACCACCCCTGACAACAGCCACTGCCGCTGGCATTCCACCCTGACATCTGTTCAGCTTTATTGATGCTCTCCTGGAGGAATTCCCAGTGTAAACAGGGAATTCTCTACGGGAACCCCATGTTGTAAAAGGGATGAGCTGCATAATGCAAAGATTTAACCACTATTTAAAGGTGTGACACTTGATTGAAAGTGACTTGATTTTTTTTTTCCCCTCCCCCTCTCCCCAACCACCCTTAACTGTATTTGGCACAAACTGTCTGGGTTGGACCATTTTTCTCTTTTTTTCTTTTTTTCTTTTTTTTTTTTAAATTTTGGGTAGGATTTCTCTTCCTCCCCTTCCTTTCTTCCCCTCCTCCCTTCTTTTGTTTTCATGAAGCAGAATTGTCAGGATGAATGAAAACTAGGAAATGGAGCATACCAAAAACAGAAAATGAAGCAAAAAGTTGAAAAAACCCTGGAAAAGTGGGAGAGAAAAAGCTGGTTTGTGTGTAGTGGAGTCTGGTTACTCCTAGAAAAGCTGTCAAAGCCCACCTACACCTAGGACTGACAGCAAACGTCTTGAAGATCTTTGTGTCTCTTGAACCAAGGGAGAATTCCTTCTGCGGAGGCTGAAAACTAGGACAGTACATTCAACGTCTACAGCAATAGGAAGGAAAATAAGATACTGAACCATAATACCTTTTTATTTTCATACTTTCTCTCTCAGTATTTTTTAAAAAGGAATCCTATCTGCTTCCATTTTGTGTGCTGCTCTGTGTGGGTTTTTCCAGCTACATCTGTGAGCATGCAGATCTGCTCCTGTAGAAAAGATTTAGCTGAATTTTGGCACCAAAAGACCTGATCCAAAATCCATAGCAGCTGATGAGAATCAGTCCATTGATTTGAATTGGCTTTGGGGCAGGATATTAGATGCTGAAGTGGCCAAAATAGCATGAGGACTGGGAATTGCTGTGTATTCTTGTCATCTAGGGACCACTATGAAGAGACTAGACCTGGCATTATTTTGACTCCCTGATTTGTTTAAATAAATACGTGAAAATAAATGGGGATACTTGAAATGCAAACAGTAGGCTGTCTGCTAATCAGATCAACCAAAAATATCCGGAAAAAATCATGCTACAAAAGTCCTGTAGAATTTTAACAGGATGTAAGCTAATATCATTCTGTTGAAATTGCTCTGTAAAGCCATTGTGGCTGATGCTGGAGGTACAGCTGAGGTTCTCCCATGCCTACAAACACATGCTTATTTAAATTAGCTAAGGATCTGGCCTATAAACCCTCATTCTTTGTTAAAGTTTGGTCTGTGTTCTTTATTCTTTTAAGTAAAATTGTGTGTTAGATATAAATATCTCTGTATTGGATAAGATATAGGTATAAGAACATCCCCCCTAAGTAGTGAAGTACAATAAAAGAGACACCAAACCTACAATAAAAATTACACAGAAGGAAATAAAATGTTACAAATGTATAAGAGGAACAAGTGCTACATTGCAGAGAAATCTCTTAAGTCTGAAAATGTTATATTTAAAATCAATTCAAGGTTAGACTGTTTCAGGCATGGAGAACACTATGTAGTTATTTTGGTTCTTAGTGTGATATAATCATCCAGGCTAGAGTTTTTATTAGGTTTATGGTATCACTGGGATGAATAAAGTAATCTCAAATTCATAGTGAACATGCATAGTGTGCCTTGGTTTAGATGTAATAAAAATTTCTGTGGTAGCTGTTACGAGGAAAGGTCTTACCGAAACGATAACTTGAAGTTTTAGTGGGCTGTCTATAGGATTTCATAGTCGGTTGTATATTTATTCTATAATTCCATTGGATTGTTTAATAAACCATCACTGATCTACTGATAGCATATACATTTAAAATAAATTTTACAGGATTTTGGAGAAATTTCTTTTAGGAATCTTTGGCTGAATTATATTCCCATCTTTTGGACTTCTCTCTGAGAAAGGGGAGTAAATATCTAAGCTTGTTTAAAAGCAAAAAAAACCCCTCTAATCACACAACATTCTCCCCTATCAAAGCCAACGGCCAACTGAGCATCTTTTTGTACTGGTGGAGCTGATAGGAAAGGAGAGGCCTTGGCGACCAGAGAGAGATCGTTCTGCGTCAAAACAAGTTGTTAGCGTGATGAGACTTAGAGCTCCCAATGAAGTCAGGGCCGTAGGATCAGGCCCTCAGAGATGATTCTGGGACTAAACAGAGGATTGTAGGAAAAGAAAGGAGAAACTCATAATGAAGTTACGGAGAGGTGGATTTGATGGTATTTGAAGGAGGGTCTCTAATTAGAATGTCTTATTTTTCCCCTCACGTCTGCTTTTCCCTTGCTCCTAGTAGCTGAAAAATAATGAGTACAAATACTGAAGTGTTGATGGATGGCCAAAGTCGTGGCCAAATCCCACTTTGTGCTTCCTGTACAGTTTAAACAAAAACACAAAGGGAAGTTGCTACTAGAATTCTTGACAGCAGCCAATCAAGAATGAATTTACAATAGAAATCCAGCTTCCCCTAGGAATGAATCACTTAAAGACTTACGGACGTAACTAAATATCTTGCAAGATTTGTTTGAAGCATAAAGTGAGTATGGTTTTGTTGGAACATGTCTCTTGATGGCGTTCTTAAACGCATCTTTTTTTCTCCTACTGTGCATAAATATTTTGGGAAAATATGTATTTTCTAAAAAGTTAGCAAACATTCTGTGTATTTGCCTTAATGTGAGAAGTGTGACAGGAATAATGTGTGTATGGATGTGTTCATGCGCTTAATACGTTTATACGTGTGTGTGTGGGTATATGTATATAGTATTTGTGTGTGTATCTATGCATGTGTGCACAAATATATTTGCATCCAGGTCAAATAACAGCTGTTATTATTAAGTTCAGCTTTTATTATCAATTTGTTGGTAGATTCAGGCACTATTTAAAAAAGAAAAAAAAAGTCCACATCTGAGCTTTTTCCTAATCAGTTCCCTCATTTTGCTAATATTCTAACGACTGTCAATTTACTTCAGTGGTGCCATTTGCAGAATTTTCCAATTAGCAAGAAACCTGTTCCACCTTCTCCCATAATTACAGGGGACTCGCTTCAGATCAGCTGTGGCCAGACAGCATATGATGTACTTGCCAAAATCTGTGCACTGTGGGTTTTTGTGTGTGTGTGTGTGTGTAATTTTTTTTTAACCTTTGCATGAGCTGGCACAGACTCTACATCTCTGTTGTAGGCAGGGAGCTCCCTCAGTAGTGGCATGTGTCAAAATATCCAAATAATTTCTAATAAACACACCACAGTGAAAACACAAATACGGGCGTATCTGTGTTTTGATGGGTCTGGTGTGCGATGGATGTTCAGTGCCTTGTACTTCTACGAATTTCTGTGTATGGCTATGAAAATCAGATAAATATTCAGTAACCGCTGTGTTCCAGTCGTACTGGATGATTTTATTCAAGCAGCATCCATTTGGTCACTTTTTATCACCTTTATCCTTCAGCATCTGTGTCAAGCAGTACAGCAAGGCCAGTGTTCTGATGCTCTCTGATATTACACCAGCTGATCAAAAAGCAATCAGCCCCCTTTTTTTAGAGCTGCTTAACCAGCTGATATTACAGCTATAACAATGGAGCAGCAATAACTATTATTGTTACATGAAAAGAAAATATATTTAATAATAAGCTCATTGATTTTTAACAGCATCTCTGTGTTGCCTAATTGATGGGAAGTTGTATGTTTGTGTAGCCAACGGGGGTTATGAATTAAATATGGTCGTCATTCCTTGAGGGATGCATGTCAATGCAAGAAAGATGGAGGATCTACATTTCCCCCAAGCTAAACAATCCCCTTGTAACAGACATAGGAAAGCCTGGAATAGGAGGAACGGGGGAAAGGGAATAAAAAGCATCCATCACTGTTTATTAAGTGCTGCTACTTGAAGGTAAAAGGAGTATTGAACTGTTTTTAAATTGGAAGGAATGTAGCTAGACAAACCATTGATGGTAATATTAGGTTGGTGACAAATTTTATTCATTTGTCCACATTTATTACAGTAGCAATTTGAAGTGATTTATGCTTCTTACCCCTCTAAGCCTCTCTCTTTGCATACGTGCACATATGCAGGCTCACACACAAAAATTCAGTGTCGTTGAGTAATAAAATGAACTCTTCTGGTAAGAGTCATAAAAGTATGGGGTAAAAGTGCCTGGAAATGTTGGATCTTAAATTTAAGACAAGGAAGAGGCTGGTGATCAGCACTTGGTAAAAATTAGACTCATCTGAAGAGGTGTCAAACTGGGCACTTGGTACAGAATCACTGGGTACTTCTGCAAACCTCGGCTGTGCTCTGAGTTTGGGGAGTGCGGGGTACTACAGCAGCTTGGTTTTTTGGTGTGGGTTTTTTTTTTTTTGTGTGTGTGTGGTAATAGCAATGGGAGTACTTGTTGGAAGAAATCCTTACCATTACTTAGTTTTGAGATTTCAGGTACGCCGAGCTCCCTGGAAGCCTAACTTCCTCAGGTCTTGAGCTTGAACTGTAAGTCAAAGGGAGGGTCTGAGCTCATTACACTCATGATAAACCATTACAAGTGGAGCGTGGTTCAGTGCTTGTATGAGCAATTACCACTTTCTCGCTCACGTATATAGTCTTCTGTCATATGCCCTAAAATACGCTCTCACAGGCAAATATTGGCGTTCTATAATCGAGAGTATTTGGCAGACTGGAACCTTTCACCCTGTAGATAGTAATTCTCAGTCTCCACTGAATGTAACGGTTGTTTCTTGTCTCTTTTCAAGCACCTTTTGCCTGAGTTTTGTCTTGGGCATCCCCCCTTGTGTGATGGTTTTCTGTCTGTCGAGAAATTCAACCAGGCCAAAGCAGGCAGGGCTTGGTGTGTGTTAGTGGGTGGCATCTGTTGGACCATAAGAATGCCTACGAAAGGATAAATGACTGGACGTACTCTTGACTGTCCCCAGGGAAGTACTGAGGATTGCTGGACCATGTAAATCTGGGGAGTGCATGTACCATCAAACTGTGCTGTGATATTTTTAGGATGTTTACAGACCCTAGATCTCCAGCATTACCAAACAAATTCCCATTACAAAATTTCTGAATCACAAATGCCATTCTATTTGCTTCCGAGTGGTACTGTCTTGTGGTCAGATCTGTTATTTTCCTGTGATTAACAGGGGATAACTTAATGTAGAGCAAAGTTTGGGGTGATCGTCATGTTTACAGGGCATATGCACTGCAGCTCACAGAGACAAGAACTCACACAACGCTAGGTACAGTAGAATATTAAGTCTTACTTTAATCATCAAAGAATTCCTACCAACTTTAAGTAAGACTGCTTGAAATTAAGCTGGAATAGTGTTTGTCAGAGTTGGATTTGTTCTTGTAAACAGCTATTACAAAAACACTATCAACTGCCACTGGGGATGCTAATTAAATGGGTAGATTCACATTAAGGCTGCAACAAGCAAAGTTTGCAACATTCAGCCCAAAGTTTAGACCAAACAGGGAGTTCCCTACAGGATGCTGTAGGAAAATGACACCCCCACTCCAAAAAGGAACAGAGTACTCATGGTGAGAAGATTGGGTCTGAGAAACCAGGAGAGTTTATGAAACAGGAGAGTTATGGTTTTGAATAACAACTTACAGTCAGCTTCTGATTTCAGCTGAAGGCTGTAATGACCGAGCTGCAAACGCTCGGAGAGGGAAACGTTTGTTTGTAAAGCAAAAACTTGCGCTGGATCCGAACAAGGTATTGGAACCAATTTCCCCTCATTGTTGGATCTGTAGAGGCTCGGGAAAGGGACTGTTCTGTCTCCTGCTCTTTTATAGCTGCTGGGACAGTGCGGCCCTGATCCCTCTTTAAAGCTTTTGGATAATCTCTTAGTAAAAATAATTTCTGTCATTAAGAGGCAAAGATGTTCACAAGTCCCCAACTGTTAGCCAGCTCAGCTTGCCAGTCTAGCCTCTTAGAGTGGTATTCATAGTCACAGGGAGCCAAACCAAACCGTGGCAGTGAGAGGTAGAGGAAAAGCCCGTTAGAAAAACAATTTCACGTTTTGCAAAGTTTTGTCATTTTCTAAGCTAAAGTAAAAACGTTGCCAAACATAATAGCTGCTCTATTATTTTTGCTCAGGTGCTTAGGAATATGAGCTTACTCAACAAGTAAAAAAAGAAATGAGCAGGCTTGTTTTTTATTAGAAAGAAACCCTGTGTTGTGTGTAAAAGGCACTTTCCCCCTAATATTTTACTTGCTAATAGACAAGTACGAAGTAATTATGCAGGATAGATTAAATGGTTTCTAATGCCTCACTTAGAGAATTATAGTGAATGTTTTCCTAAGCTGAACTCCAAACTGGTAGTCCAATTAAGAAACAAAAAAATTACGTTGGCATTAACTGAATTATTGCAAAAAATAGAATTTAGACTGAAACTGTTGACTACTTTTTTTTTCATTTTATTTTATTTTGGAAGGCAGAGAGGGAAAGGGGGAATAGAGAAGGGAGGGATCTATTATTAGAGCAACTGATTAATCTTCTAAAAATCTCTAAGTGTCCTGGCAGAGATCAGATTTTCTGCCTTGACATTCATTGGTTTGATGATTCCTTACGAGTGTGATTAGTAGATTTAAACCCCAGGAGCTTCAAAGCTGCGGCACGTACTATATCAAGATGTGCAAGTCTTCTAGCTGATCTCTGTAGAAATGCTGATGATCTAGAAAGAGATGCAATATTTTTCTTCTGGGTCCCCAGAAAAACACATTTTGCTGAAACTAGTGTTTGTGAACGGCCACTTAACCTGAAGTTTCTGTATTAAATTTAATGTTTGGCTGTAAGAATTTGCACAGAAAATGTTCCTGTAATTGCCTTATTGAAACAATGGTGCAGGGTTTATATACAGGCCCTTTACGAAGCATATGGTGGCAGTCACAGTGGAAACCCAAGTCAGAATGGTTTATCGGTTGCTATTCAGCTTCACAGCATTCATCAGAGATGTAATTACACATTTATGCATGAAGAAACTTTGCAGAGTTAATTTTCTTGATAGAGAAAAATATCTTTGGAAATCTTCTGGTCTTTTACTGAGCACTTTCCTCTCTCCTGCTGGCTGCTTATAAAAGATGGATTTTGGGCCCAGTGGACCATAACTCCTGTAAAATAGCTGTTCCATAGATATTTCAGTAGATACTTCTTAACAGCTCCAAAGGAGCCTTTACAAGGGATTACATCATGATGTGGAGCCATTAAGATCTTTCTGCATATTGGGGGAAAACGTAATTGTGCCATGGAGAGAGGAGGGAATACACAGCCGACTTCCATGGAGCAAGGCTGTACCCGGTTCAAATCATTGTGACTGTAACAACTTCTGTGTCCATTTACATAGCTGAGATGTGGCTGCAAGTATTTAAAAACGTTTCAGGGACAGTAACTGTAAGAAATCCTAGAAAGTTCAGCGATCACAAGGCTGGTCACCATCCTCCGTTACAGCAGTGTAATTTAAGAAGTGATTTTTTAAAAATCAATTTAACAAAGCTACTGGAAACCTGCTTATAACCTTACTTCCATTTCAGCTGGCTTGACTTCAGTGAGGTTAAGGTTGAGTTTTGGGAGGTTCAAATTAAAATGGAACAAGAATTTAACAACGGAGACAAGAATTAAGACAGGTGAAGAGTCAAGCTGCACATTCAGTGCTTTGAGTGGAGCCCAGGTACCCTCAGACTGAAAATTGCACTGTGAGTCTCAAAATCTTGAATCAAAACAACCCTACTTAGGATAAAGTTATGGAGCAACTCCAGTATTTCATTTGGGAGCTTCAGCAACCACCCTTGTTGTTAAATGAGCTTAGTGAATGTGTCTGCAAAGTGGAGAAATGGAAATAATGCCTTTTTTAGGTTTTTTTATTTTATTTTTGCGTGCAACTAAGTCAAACCATATGACGAAATATAAGCTTTTGTAATGGAAAAGCTCCCAATATACTTTTCATTACAAGTTCTGTGCAATTTGCATTAAACCTTGCTCAGCAGTCTCTTTAAGTGTCACGGATGGTATTGCACTGACGTGTAATGTTTTCCAACAAGCTACATGCCTTCTTCCCCGTAACCTGTCCTGACATTGTAGGGACTGACTCCTTAGTCTAATGTCTCATCGTACAAGTTCTTCCTAATGACAGTGCTACTCCCATTAGCCTCCCTTGATGTCTATTTACCATAGCAGCTTTTCAATTATTTAAAATGCAAACATCTGGATTAAATAAATGAAGAAAACATTCAGCAAATGTTGCAGGCACTCTGAAACTTTTCTCCAGAAATTATGACTGCAGTAGAACTTGAGAAGGAAAAAATTCAAAATGCACTGCACGCCTCAGCCTCTCCGTGCACCAGGGACGCGGGCAGGAAGTCCTAAAGCTGGGAACTGCCAAGAGAGCACATTATGATGATGCATCTCGAACGATACCTTGTTATTTAAAGTATCAAAACATGAATATTTTCCAATCAATAAGCCAATTGTTGGCTTAAAACCTATGCTCTGCATGACAGTGTATATACTCCAACAGCCTGCAGTTGGAGTATATAAAACATGTAATATGCACAACGTATTTTTATGCACACATCTCCAAGAGATAAAGTGGGTTGGATTTTCTCCTGGAGAAGTCTTTCAAAGTCAGTCAAGTATGGGGTTTGTATCCAGCTTTAACACTGCCAAACTCTTGAAAGAGCCTCAAATCAGGCTTTTGCAATACCTACTTAAGCATCGAGTTGAATCTGTCCCTGTGATCTCCACAAATCAGGGAAGAATAATAGAATTTGAAGTGAATGAAGAATACACATCATAGTTGGTGCATTTGGAAACATCTGGAGCCCTCACACAAGCTCATTAGTTTAGTCATAAAGCAGAGCACTGCAGAAGTCTTACCTTAATGAGATTAAAAACAAGCACAAACAACCCAGCGCCTGAATGACCGCTCTGCTTGGGCGTAGGAAGCTGCTGGTTACGCAGGGCTTTTATTAATCCTTGGCTGGGGTCGTGTGATCAGAAGCTGAGTGGGGACAAAGAAAGTCTGGTCAATCAAGACCTGGTCCCAGACTGTCCCCATTCTGCAGCCTCCTGCAGAAAAAAGCCAGGTCTGTATCTGCCTTATAAAGAGGCCCAGTAACCCTACATCTCACAGGTACATCTCACAGGCCGCGTTCGCTTTCAGTAGGCGGAAGGCGAGGAGCTGAAATTACGAAGTGTTAACTTAAGATTTCTCACAGAAGCCCCGGGAACTGGTTTTGCTCTAGCCAGAGGGTAAGGCTCTGTAGCTGAACACAAACCTCTACAACAACTTCATGAATACACACGTAGTAATGCTGCAGTGATTAAGGGGGAAATCAAAACGACGACCTTCACCGCAAAAGCCCGGGCACCGATTGCTCTGCTAAAGGAGTAGCTCACTTACTAGATAGGTGTCTTGAAGGAGGCCACTGCTGCAACCAGATCTGAACATGTGCACCCATTCAAGTGAATGGCAAGTTTTGCATTGTCTAAAGTGATGTGGGAATAGGTATTACATATACACACTAAAATGAAACCAATCTCATGCTTCAGGGTGTAAATTGATCACTGGAAAGGTCAGGAAGCAATTTTCCTCTCCTGTTAACATCACTGCGCAGTCAACTTGGGGTGCGTGTGTGCACATGTGAGAGAGAGGGATGGAGTGAAGAGAAGCAATTTCTCCTGTAGCATAAAGTATTTGCCAGAGGCAAAATGACTTGCTGCAGCCATGAGTTTATAGCAAACTGATTGCCCAAGTGTTTGAATTTTACCTTGTCTTGGTTTCTGGGTGCCCAATCTAAGACGCTTTGAAGGACCGTGGCTCTCATGGTATATTTTATGAAAATCCAGGCTGCTTTTGAACACTGGGACTTGATGCTGTGTGCCAAATGGTCTTCTTGCACGAAACCTGTTCTCTGAGCTTGTGCGTGGGGTGTGGATGTGCAGTTGCGGTTTTGAATCGGGAGCCCAGGGAAATTGCATGCCAGTGTCTGGACCCTTTGGGAGGACGGTGGGTTTCGTACAGTGGGACTTAGTGCAGTGTTTTTTCTGAAGCCTGCCAAAACCATATCTTTCTGCGTATCTAAATAATCGTCATAACTTCTTAGGGTAAGACAGTTGCCCTGAAATAACTGAGGAGTCAGAACAGGCAAAGGCAAGTCCCCTTGAGTGTCAACCCCTGCTGGGGTACTCAAGTGAAGGGGCACAGATTTGCCCTTGCTCTGCCCACTCCCAACCCCTCCCTTTACTGCAGCCCCATATGCAGGTCCTGGGAGGACATACTGACTGTGGGGTGTATCTTCACATTAAACTGCTGTCTTGTTTGAGGCTCACCAGTTAACAGAGTTTGCACTGGTATTCTCTCATCTAACACGAGTTCCTACCCCAAAATGCTGCTTCTCTTTTGGCCTCTGGCACATATGTGCTACATCAAAGGGTATGAAAAGGTTAATTAAATTTGGAGGCTAGTAAGCAGAGATGAATGCAATGTTTGCAGTGAAAGGTGGAATCACTTTAAATGTATTAATTTATTTACTACACACTAGAAATGTTCATGTTCCTCATAAATACAAGGTGGTGCATATATAACTAAAGTATTCACTCTTTTCCTTTAGAAAACCAGTTGATTTCTGAGGATATATGTTAAAACATGGAAAAAGGGGCATTTCAGAGTTCAGAATTTTTCTCATTAAAGCAAAATTTTTTCTCCCTACATAGGAATACGTGCAGATGCGTGATCTTTTTTCAGGAGTTGAAACAATACCAAAGTGCAAAAGCATATCAGCTGTGGCAAATTCCATGGTCATAGAATTGGGGAACGGTAGGAAGCCCTGGACATCAGAAATCTTCTGAAAAATGTGGATGCTGACATTTGGTTTTGGCCATATGCTGTGGCTGCAAAATCCCTTATTCTGACAAAACAAGAATAGCTTTAAAGAATTTCAGTGACTTGCTCGTGTACCCGGCACTATGGCTCTGGAGATACAGATTCTATTTCTGCCTCAGCCATGTGACCTATATATCTTTGGGCCAATTCATCCATGGTTTAAAATGACGTGCGGGCAGAAATGAGGGGGGGGGAATACAAACCCAATCCTGTTTTGTTTTTTTTTTAAAATTTTTCTCTCTTTTTAAACTCATTGTATCTTTTCTGAACTGGGGTATCGGAAGATAAGAAATGGAGATGTATGAGACAGAAAGAGGTTTTCTTTTTATATTACTCGTTTCGTTCCTCTTTAGCTTCCCTTGTTGGCTGGTGGTGGTCAGTGGCTATTGTCTATAAATATATAACACACAGTTGTTAGAGGAGCTATTCTGTGTTTGGAGTCCTTTAGTCCCATGGTGACCTGCCACCATGAAGAGTGGTATTGCTGTGTTTTGTGAGTGGTCAGGATTTTTTATTTTGATTTTTTTTGAAGTGATTCCCCATTGACTGACCAGTAGGAAATACTAGCAAGTGCCTTGGTTGGCACACAGTGCCAAGAACTTGTCCTGTGTAAGCCAGGTCCCTTTTATGTTTTCTGTTTGTGCATGGCTACGCAGAACCCACATCAATTTAAATGATATATTTATTTGAAGAAGGGCACTTGTCCAAATTCATAAAAAAACAGCAGACTTCAGGCAGAAGTGTCTGATAAGTGTTTCATGTATATCATTTGTAGTAGACAAGCCACACTTGAAGGCTTTAAGTGCTTCAGCGGTCTCCTAGTACAGGAATTAATTTTTTTCTTCTTGCTTCCTTTGTTTGGGTTGAATCCCGAGGTCTTGTTTCAAATTTTGCTTACTCACAATTGAAGCAAGCACCCGGTGATGTTGGTGAGTGCTGCATTTGAGAAAGATTGAAGACTAACAAGGATGTAAGCAATAGAGCCGAGATATACATCCAAAAGTATATAAATAAATACAGTAATTAGCAAAAGAGATTACAGACAATGTGTGTAGAAGTTTATATATATAATACATTTGCAAAATATCCTATGGTATCTCAGGATTCTCTTTCCCTCTCTCTGCATGATTAAATTCCTGGGTGAGATCTTAGGACCTGGCTGTGTGATGCACAAGGGTTGCTTTGTGCATCAGTAGTAGACCCTGCTCTATGGCCTGTAACGCTGCATGGTTTAAAAAACCGTACTGGCATGCGTGTTCCTCTGAATCTAAGCTCTTCAACATTAAAGCAAGACCCTTCATTTTAATCATTAGAGAATGAATCCAGTGCTAATAGCACTTAATTGTTTCACTAGAATGATCTCCGTTGGTTTTGGCAGCCGAAATGAAAACAATTCCAAATACTATCAAAGGAGCTTATCCACACACAGCATGTACAGGGCGAGTGTTTTGATATACAACGGTGTGTTAATATCATAACATCTCCTAATGCTACATACGGTTCTGTAATCCTTTTCTCTCTCGGTCTATGATCTTGGAAGGTCCGATGGGTAAAAGCAAAATGAATAAAATAGACACAGAAAATCTCGGTCCTTGCCCCTGAAAATAACGTGCTGACGGTCTCTTTGCTTCAACCATATACCCATATTAATCTTGACTTTCTTGAAGCTTGCCCGCTAGTTTAAATTTGTATGCGACATCAAACATACCTTTTCACATATGTTCTTTCCAGATTTTTTTTAACAGTTACTTAGCAGTTTATAGAAGGAAGTGAATGATCTCATCAAGCTGCTTAGAAATTAAAAAAAAATCTGTGCTTATTAATTATGCAGGATTAGTCTAATTATAATTCAGCAAATTAATTAGCGACAGAAGGTGTTCTGAAACATTGGAGTACATTTGCATGTTAAATGGAGAGGCTAGTCTGTAATATATGTAAATTTATGCATGGCTTCATAGTTTAATTTAAAAATTTGCAGCTGCATATGGTATGGGAGCAGGTGAAAAGTCAGTTTTAGTTTAATGATGCTAACAAACATTGGATGCTGTCCTGTCTTAGGGAAGGAATGCACTGAATGCACCCCTATCTGCCAATCTATAAATCTGTCATAGGAATATAATGTTGCACCACTGTTCAGATTCAAGGTCATCTGTGACTAGACCCAGAACTACAATAGGTGCAAAACTACCAACTGAATAGACCTCCGGAAGGGGAGGAGGCGAAGTGTGCGTGGACCCAGGTTGCTGGGATGTAAATTTGTCTCTTTAGCAAATGAATGCACGTTTATTCTATACAAAAGCCGTTTAGCGACAGGCAACGCTCTTGCCTTCAGAAGTGAGTGAGAGCTTTCAGCTGAGTGATATCCACTCTGGCAGGTGTAAAATAGGTGCCTAACCTTGGTTCCGTCTCTAACACTCGCATCAGCGCAACTTTCTGATCTCTTGGAGTCACCGGAAAGTTATTGCCAAGTTCTGCATTAACTGCAGGGTAGAGCGTTTTTATGTGCCGGCCTCTGCCATCTGGCAGAAATAGTAAAAACCAGCAGACCCAGCAGCAGCAAAAAGGCTGTTGGTGTAATTGGTGCTCACTGTTCAGCCTAGCATGGCTCAATAGACAGATATTTTTTGAGAGTGATGGGGTAAGAGTCAAAAGATAAAGGAATCCTAGGCTTCCCTGGGCGTGGAAGGAAAATGCGTGGGGATCAGGTTCTGTGCTCATTTAACATTTCTGTAGGCCTTTTCTGGGATCCGTAGGGTTTGTAGAACTTGAGTTTGTGCCTGTGTAGAGCTGTAAGGACAAAGCGATGCCAAAGAAGGAATAGGTGTAACCAGTATCACAGAGCGTCACGAGGCCTGTGTTTGTGTGGTGTAGTCCAGCACCAAACCACGTGTATACTGCCGAGACTGACATAAGCGCTATGAAGATGAATTTGGCCGTGTTTTCAAAATCCTACTGGGTGTTGTGTTCTGAAGGCAATGAGCTTTATGAAATTTTGGTCACTATTAAAAAGAACCACTAAAATCAAAGATGGACTTGCAGGAATGGTATGTGATTCTTGGCTGGAAGAGCAGCTTGATCTGTACTATGGGGTAAGTCACTTAATTTCGAGGTGCCTTGAGTTCCTTATCAGTGAAATGTGTATAAAAGCCTTTCTTTCCTCCCATCCTTTGTGCATCTTCTCTCCAATAACAATTTCACGACGTGACTATGCAGTGCTTAGCACAGTTGGAGCCCACAGATACTGTAATAAACCAGGGAATATTATCTGAACGTCCCTTTCAACAGCCCGTCAGCCCAATCCTCTACTCTATTACCTCCCTGCCTATTGACTTTTGATTATGCTATGGCATTTGGTCCGGTGCCAAATGGCATGAATAATATGGATCTTACAGTATAAATAAGCTTTCAGCCATTGTCTTGTAAGTTACTGGAAAGTTTTGGTGTGGGAGGAAGGAGAAAAACCCAAAGGAAAAGGGAAACTGCTCAGATTGCAGAGAGTCCTCCAAAGACTTTTTGGAGAACAATTGCAATTACAAACACGCTGTTAGTGTTGTGTTTCATTTTCAATTCGAGCCCATAGAGTTCAATTATTACTTTCATTAATGGTGTCAGGTTTTCATCAGAGTGCACAAACAAGGAGGTTTTCCTTGGAGATTTTTTTCCTAGCAAATGCGGCCATGCCAAATAACGACATTCAGCACCGAGAAATGACTGTGTATAACTGGCAGTGCACTCTCCTCCAACCCTTGTTTCTTGAAAATGGGATCACTTTGCAAGACAGAATAAGCATTTACCAAACGAGTGTCAATTGCAGTTGTGGATGTGTGCGCCCGCTGCTGCTGCTCAGAAAGAGGGGAACAGAATCTGCTTTAGACATGAAAATTGTGCAGAAGGTGGAATATGTACAGAATATAAATATCAAGTTCACTGACATGTTTTGGGTTTGGATGACATATTGCAAATTTGTACCCGTTACTATTAGTTTGGAAACTACGGTCTTAAAAAAAAGCTACTAGATATAGGGCAGAAAGATGATGATCTAGGCTGCAGAGAGATGGACACGGGGGAGGAATGGCTCTGTGATTAAGGCATGAAGCTGGGAGTCGGACGTGAATTCAAGTCTGACCATTGCTGTGAACTCGGGGCGCAGTGTTGTTTCTTGATCCGTTGGAATACAGGATACCAGTACTTTCATCCTGTATCTTTTTTAATACATTGCAAAGAGTGTTACTTACCCAAGTGTGATTAGAACCTCTTGGTGCAGCAAAAGAGGCCCTAAATAATGGTTCCACACCAAAACTTAAACTTGAAAAACTAAACTGGAGTGATTGACTAAGTGTGGGAGAAAGCAAGCAGGATGTTAAACAGTAGATATTGGTAAATGATGTTGGACTGTTAGCCTTGGAAAACTGAATTGTTTTGGTACTTAAAGTTGTCTGATGTTTCCAATTTATTTGAGGAAAAGAATGCCTTGTGGCACTTTAAAGTCCTTTTTGAGCTTTTATCCTTTGTAAAAATAAAAGCACTAATTCCACCTGTTCTCTATTACACTTATCTGATCTGCATGTCCTCATATGCTTTGCATTGCGAGTGTCTTGGAATGAGCATTCTCTCATTGACTGATAAAATATTAATTTAATCATAAAGATGGGCCTAAACAGAAAACGTCTAATCCAGACTTTCCTCAGTGCAAAGGATCTGTGTGTCCTGTAGATTTTGGTCCAAACCACCTTGATTTAATAATACATGTATAAATACAAAAAAAAAAAAGTGTCACATCTTGAAGCCAGCTTCTCTTTTGCCATTACAGTCCCGTAACATCAGCGCAGTTACTCCTGAGCCGTACTCTTCAGACCTCTGCAGAAGCAGACTTTACCTTGGCAAGCATCTAGTTCAAAGCTGGAAAAGAAATGTGGAGCACAGGGGAAAGTTCCTGCAGAAGGGGGTCAAGATAGGTGCCTAGAAGCTGAGAGACAGTCGGAGAGGTGAGATGAGGAGAAAGATGTAATGGCAGTGTAAAGGGTTGTATGCGGCAGAAAGTATAGATGGAAGGGTAACAATAAAGAACAGGAATTTATGAGGAAGGGACCTCAAAGGATCACTTGCTGCATCTCCCTTTGGTTTGCACACACCTATCTCATCCCGTCTCTCCTGCCAGGCTGAGAAATTCTCTTGCATAGTTTGGTTGTCCTCTGCATGCAGAAGTGTGGAGCTGGAGAACGGTTTAACCAGATTGGTGGTCCTGGAACTGAAGAAAGAATTTTGGATTAAGGCACAAGGGTAGAAGAGCGTTTCTCATTTTTCCTGTCAGGAAATGAGGACACTGCTGGGGGCAGGAGTAGTGGGCATAATGCTCATGTGCGGTCTTTGGTGCAACTGGAGCCTTTCTCTTAAAAAACAAGTGACAAACGAACAGTCAGCTCCTCCTGGCCTAGGCTTGGGACCCCGTATCATCTGACTCCTGCTCCCTTCTCTCACAGTAAATCTCTGGCAAACTCAGAAAAGTCTTCTGACCTACATATGTTGGCTTTCACATTTGTTAAACTGGGTTCACACTTTATGCACAGGAGTTTTGTGAAGATTAATTAGCTGCTGTTTGTGGAGTATCATATAAATACTCTGGATTATTGTAATAACTTCACTCATTTCTCACACAGTATAAGGTGTATGTTCATTTAGAATGCCTTTGTGCAATGCCTGATCCCACATTGACTATAACTGCAGGAAAAGAGTAGGAAATTTTCTCATCAGCTCCCTAATAATACACACTGAAATAATAGAACCAAATTACTCCAGAGATAAATGCTCAGATTATAAAGAAGCCTTCTACTGTGATAGTCATTAAAGTCAAGCTGATGATATAAAATAAATGCAATTAATTGATTTTAAATACTGACCTTCAAATATATGTGCAAAATCTGACCTAGTCCCTTTGAAAGGAAGAAATTTCGAGCAAACCTTCTAGTTTGTCCTGTTGTGGCATTGGGTATGGTTACTTGTCACACTTTTCTCAGAGGTTGCAATGCCAAGACACACATGGGTGAGTCGAGGGGAGGATGGGAGACCCTGACCTCAGAATTTCCTAGCTTTGATGAAGTTGGAGTCAGGCCCTCACTATAATGATCATTTTGCAGTTCATACTGTATTTGTCTTACTATTGTTTAACTGGAGCACAGATATTAATAACAACAGCTTCTAGTTTTTTCTTTGTTCAGTTTGTGACTTTTTGGAAGCACTTTAATTATTTAAGCAGAATGCCAACATACCTTTATATTCTCATTAGACTGTAGCATCATCAGATTTGCTGATACATGTAATCATACTAGATGGTAGGCATGTTCTTGTGCCAAAAACTGACTGAAGCCATGGATCCAAATTCTACAGTACCCCAAACAAGACAGGATTATCTCAGTATTTGCTGTACGAGGGATATTTTTGAAGTGTATCCAGAGGGTGCTCACAAGATAAACCAATGCTGTATCTCTTGATACCTGTATTTTAAGAAAGCACAAATGGTGGATAGGAAGGTTGCTTAAGCTGTAGAACCAGGAGGCAGGAGATCTGAGTCCTAGTCCCAGCTCTGCAGCAGACCTGCGATGTGACGGGGAGCGATTCCCTCCCAGTTTCCAGGCCCTGGCATCTCTGCCTGTCAAACGGTGAGTTACACCACCTGCTGCAGAGGGGTTTTGTGAGGCAGAATTAATTGAAGTTTAAGTCCCACAGAATGGCGCTATAAAAGCACAAAGCATATTATCTATTTCTGTGGTTCCATGTGGTGAGACTAATCAGTCCCAGGTCTTGTGGCAGGGTTTTAAAATACGCATTAATGGATTTATTTTTTTTTTTTAAACTACACCTTCTGTTGCATGTGGGTTGGCTCTTTAGGGCTCCTGTCTAGTCCTGTTGAAGTCACAAGAAAGACTTTTTTTTCTGACGCCAACAGGATTCAGTGAAGGTTCTTCTCAATCATCCAAGACGAAGGATAAACATTCTCAAAGGTGTTGAACACGCTTTCTAATTCTAGTTGCATTTTTAAGTTGCCACAGGTATGTGCAGAACCTGGTCATACAGGTGCACCTAGACAAGATGAGAGTGGGGGTTAGCGATCGCTTTGGAAAGAGCTTGAGAGATGCAAGACCTTACTTACTGTTTCCTTCCCCTTTCTCGCTGTCCATTGACAGCCCTCTGCAGGGGAATTGGTTCTGCTGCCTCTCAACCGCATCACGGCTTGTATGAGCACTCCCGGCCTGCTTTCCCCCAAAGTCAGATAGGGTTGCTCATAGTATTGCTGAAAAATAGTTGAGATCATACAGCAGTCTTTGTACTGAAGTGAAAAAGGGGCACTTAAATGATTCATCAACCGAACTCCTCAGCATGATGGTAAGTCCCAGTAGGAGGAGCAGTAACGTTTGAAATAGCTTCCTCTAAGTCCTAAAAGAGGGAGATGTATTTAAGGTGGCATTTTGGAGACCTCTGCAAGTGTATCAGTCTGTAGACAGAAAAGTCAACTATACGAGGGAGACAATAGAAAAAAAAGGATAAGTCTATAGTTGTGTCTTAATTAATTTTATGTTTATGCATTAAGTTAATCAGGTTTTCCATAGCAATGCCAGAATTTTTAGTGGTAGTCATTCAGAAGTATTCAGGTTTTCCCCCAGTGCCCTTTGATGTTGATCTATGAGATGACTGGGCCACGCTCTCTCTGCTTGGCTGGAACCGGAGTTATCTGCTAAACTCATAGCAAATGCCGTCCTTCGGAAGGAACAAAGGCCAGCTAAGAAACATGAAAATGAGCTAATTTTTTTAAATTCTGGTTTTTATTTTTTTGATGTATGTATAGGCTAAGGCCAAAAACTGGCTAAAGGTTCTCGCTTAAAAAAATTAATAAATCCTTTCTGCAATTCTCCTGTTACCCCTAAATCAGCTTCATTTAGTGCTAAACCTTCCCTCCTCTTTGCTCCCCCCAAGTCATTTTTATTCTAATGCTGCAATAAATATTAATGCCTTTCCCAGATGCAACCACTTAAAATATATATGTATATATAACGACCTACCAAATACTTCATGCAGATGCCCACTTGCAGCTAAAATTTGACTGGAGAAACTCTGAAAGCAGAGAAAAAGAGACATGGTTGAACTAGAGGAAAGATGAAAATTCTTACATGCATCTAAATAAAACTAAATTAAATCTGGGGTGATGGGAGGGAAAACTGACTTAGCGCAGCATATCCGCTAAGCTCCGAAGAAACCACAAATGTTTTGGCACAGGCAATAGGTACAAATACTGCCCCAATGCTGCAGTGCTAAAGCCCAAGGCCGGCACTTTCAAAAGTGAGATGAAGAATTACTGATGCCCGGTTTGTGAGATTTTAAAGGTCCACAATTTTCAGCAGCTCAGGTGCTCAGCAATTCCCCAAAGTCAGGCGCCTTTCCGTTGTCTCAAGCGGGACTCCCAAAATTGCTGTTGGTGAAATGTCCTGGCTAAGCACCCTAAAGCTGGGTGCGTTTGTGTGCTGAATCTGTTTACTGCAAAGCAGTTGGCGAGTGATGAGAACGCTCTGCGTCTGGTAGGAGGCAGCCAGCTCGGAGAGAAGGAGGGTTTTGTTTTGTGTGTATTTTTGACGGGCGATACACCCGTTGGTATGAATCAGCACAGATCTCGTGGAAACGCAAGTTCATTTTCACATGCACTACTGATTCACGTTTGCTGGGGATCTGAACCCCAACTTTCTGGAGACATTTAGCAGAAAATACGAATGTAGTTCATTGCCATGCAATGTTGCAGGGTTCAGTCACGGGTACCGTTAAACGTGCATTTAGAATTTTTACCTTTGGGGGGGTGTGGAACGTACAGTACCGCAGTATCTCAGCTCTTCCCAAAGTCCGTTCAGCTGACGCAGCGAGTTCTCTTACACACCTTTCTTTGCTCTGATCTTCTTAGTTCTTTAGTTCATGTTGAGCATTTTTCTTATCTGGAGGAATAGGCATGCAAGCGTTTAAAAGATTTAAAAAGGAATCTGAAAATTTTCCTGCTTAATTTGACCTTTTATTTTTCTTTCAAAGTAACAGCTTCCTGTGGATTTTTGTTTGCTGTTACCCTCCGAAACAATCAGCTAGCCAGCGGCTCACTGATTTTCCTGTCAAAAGTTCCTTGCCTTGGTTTCATTATATAGTTTGATTACATTCTGCAGTTTTGCCTTCCGTTGATAGATCTCCGTAACAGAAGCAGTTTATGTATCAGCAAATATTTTTTGATACCTCTGAGAAGAGGGCAGGATAAAAAGGAGTGTTTGTGAGTAACATTTCTGGCTCAAATTCTCCTCTGAATCTTTGAGTGTGCCGGCACGCGTAGCGTTTTTCTTGGGAAAACATTCTTACAGATAAAAATCTTGCTTACCGAATCATTCAAATAAAAGAGGTCACAGGTTTTAGCATGAGGAGTCAATAAGGCTTATTTCATAGAATATATTCTGTCAGTGCTGCTCCTGAGGCGTGAAGTTCTGTAGGATTTTTAATGCGGAATCCAAGGAGGTGAGCAGGGCTCTGTTCACAGAAGTTGCCCTCTGAGAGCTGAGCACCGACCCGTCTCTCCTGCTGAACCCCGATGCCAACGTGCAGAGCCACCGCAGCAGGACCCTGCACCTTCACCCCGATCTGGGCCCCGGGAAGGGCCAGTGAGCTCTTTAAGTCGTAAATGAGAAAGAATGATGGAAATAAAACTAACAGTCTGCAAAATGCACAGATGGAGAAAATAAATATTTTAGGTATTTTTCAAATGTTTGTGAGAGGTTTAAGGAAAAAAGGAATATTTTCATTTAAAAAGCTCGCTGGAAGGATGTATTTTGTGACAGTCATTTTAGATGACGTTATCTGGGTCTTTTTTTTGTGGGTTCAATTGTCGTGAGGTTTTCGAAGGGTTTTGTTTGTTCAAGCAACATACAAATGGATCAGATCCTTCGCTATTTCTTTGTATGTTTGGGGCAGACGGAAGGAAAATACCGCGATGTAAGTGGTGCAAAGAAAGTCGCAATGACAAGGGAGAGCGGATTTCTGCTTTATTGTCTTGCGTTAGGACTATTTTGGTGGTTGTTGTTGGTAAACCCTGGGAAATATACATCTTTCTCCTTTAAAGTTCTAATTCAAGGCATGAATGTGTGAGTTCTGAAGGGACTTAGGGACTGCGGTAAAAAATCGTTGTCATAGTAACAGAAAGGGAAATAGGCCTGGCTCACCTGGGACTTTAACTTACTGCAAAAGCGGATTTTTTTATTTTTTTTTAAGGAAAGCACTCAGCAGGAAAAATAAATAAATAAATTCCTCTTTGTATTCTAAATCAATTCTTCAACTATTTATTTTTTTCTTATATCCAAGTCTTTTTCCTTCTAAATCTATCTGAAAGTCGGATTCATTTTTTTTTTATAATATTTTAATTGTTGCAGTTAAAACCATTTTGTCCAACAAATGGAAATTAAAAGAATCACAGAAAATATTTTCATAGAAGATGCCAAAACATTTCGTGCCTGGTATGCCTGAATTTTGAAGACACGCTTGTTTTGTGTTTAATCCAACACCTGGGATTTTTCGTGTAGGTTCTTTACCTCTGAAATGCACAGATTTAATCAGATTAATCAGATAACAAAGGGGTGAATACTCTCCTCCCTGGATTTGACACAAAATTTTGTGGAAAAGCTGCCTTGCCTAATATTTCTAAACTGTAAAATCTATATGCCCTGGTGTGTAGGGTTGGGCAAGCCAAGCACGCTGAAGATTCAACCTGTGTACGTGACATGCTAAACTCTACAGAATAACACCACCCAAAGATAGGCGTATGTGGCAGGGCAAAAATAATTGGCACGAGAACTTTGTACAATGTTAATAGGTTTATGTGCTTGGACAGCATGAGCTGTCATGGTTCAGGTTGTGTTTTTGTTATCCTCTCTCAAAATCTACGTAAGATTGTAATCCAGACTCTTGGCAGTTCTGCTTCTCTGCTTTGGTTACTGAAATCTTCATAACTAAAAACATCGTCGTGATGAAATCTCATCAGCTTCTTCTGAGGGCTGTATTTGTTTCTATGTTTTTTAATACATTCTAAGTAGTTTCGAGGCTTATCTGCCTCAGCGTTGCCCTGTCGGTTTTTGTAGTTTTTACAATAACGTTATCCTTCTATATTGTTTCACAGAAAATCCCTTCAGACAGCAAAAGAAAGACCTTGTATGCAAGGGAGAGATAAAGAAAGAGTCAAATTGTGTGATCAAACATGCAGGAAGGAAACAGGCGTAAATCGGAGTAGGCACGTTAACTTGCACCAGCTAGCAGCCCAGCTCAGAGTGCTTGTACTTCACCTGACTGGTTTTTAACTTCTCTTTGTTGGGGTTTGGTTTTGTTTGTTGTGCTTCTGTTTTCATAGGTTCTTACAGTCCTGGTCTACTGACACACTGTTGTGTAAATCACTACGATGTACACTCTGAAACAGAATATAACACCATGTGTTTTGTTATGGTTAGTAGAGTGATGTGGTTCTTTATCTTTCCAGATTCTTCTTAAAATTTTTTCTCAAGTGCAATCAGAATTGTTTGAAAACAGCAGGAAACCCAAGAGATATGAGGCGGTTCCAGGTAAGTCTTATAAGGCTCAGCATTAAGCTGCCTGCTTTTTTCCTTCTTTTCCTCTTCCCTCTCCTCTCTCCTACAATGTTCATAATAAATATGATGACAGTATATGATAAGCCATATCAGATATTGTTAAAGTTTTTCTCCATTTGTTGTGTTTCAACCTTTTTTTCCCCCCTTTTTTCCTCTTTTCCACTCTGAATCCCCAAGGGGAAGTGATGTACTGTACCAACCAGCAGTGGATATTTGATTTGACACCCTCGGGCAAAGCACTTGCACATACAGCTGCCCACAGCAGGGATCATGTTTGTGATACTTAGACGCCTCAGAATTTTTCAAAGTAGCTCCGTACGTGGTACACAAGCGCTCTCCTCATTTCCCTCCACTCCCTCTTTCCATCTCTTTCATCTTTTAACTCTCTCATGCTCCCTTTCAGCTTCTTTAAAAAAAAAAGGAGCCAAAATAGCGATGGTCACTTTAAGATCTCACGCAGCAAAGCAACAAGACCCATGGGACAATGACCCAGCTGCTTTGCAGTGAGCTCTGCCCCCGGTTTCATCATAGCTGTCGCTGATGTATTGTGAATACCAGCTAATAAAAACACAGAAGGAGGTGAAGTGTGTCAGTGGCGAAGAGAAAGGCAGCCCCAGTCTCCCATCTTTCACACCCTAACCTTTTAAACAACTATGTTTAATAAGTAAGTATTTTGCCTTTAACTTCGCCCTCACAAAAATGTAAAGGGAATGCCCAAGGCTTTCACATCCTGGCTGCACCGTCACGTCTCGATGCGGCGTGAAAGGTGGCACGGCAGCGACCGCTCGCTGTAACAAAGTGGTGCTGGAACGAACTCTCAGGGAACTGAGGGTGAGGCTGCAAGGCTGCAAGTCAGATGGTTGGACTTCCCCACTAATTCCCTGGGTGACCTCCGATGAGCCCATTTTTCCTTTCTTTTCGTAGGTATTTCCACCTCCTCAAATGGGGTTTGTCACCTTGGTAAAACTTTGTGCTCTTGATTCAGGAGAGCATTTGAGAAAGTGCACGCTTTGCCAGCCAGAGCCTTTGGAATCTAGTGATGGAAATCAGGACTATCCTTGTAAATGCTGTTACTGCTTGTTGTCATTATTATTGTACCTTCACTGGGTCACATCCCCGATCAAAAGAGGATTTTAGCTAACCGAGGGCTGTGTGATTTTCCTGCAAACTCACAAAACCTGTAGTGGGAGGGTTTGGCAATTTGTGTTTTATTACTTGGGCACTTGCATCAGTTTCTTCACTTATAAATGAAGTTAAAACTCCACAGGAATTTAGAGTTGTTTAAAACTTTCCACCAAAACAGGTTTTCATAGACAAGTGATTTTTCTTTTTTTTTTTACTTTCACTAGCAACTAAAAATTCACAGGAGGTATATTTTTATAAAAAAAAATAAAAATCAACTTTTAAGTGAAATACTACATAATGAAAGCTGCTGAAAGCTCCAAAAATTTTAAAGAAATGTAGGAAAAAAAAATAAAAGCATTGTTAATTTTTTGTTTTGAGCAGAAATAAATTTAAAGAAAAATTCCTGACCAACTGAATTATTTTCACTAGTACTTTAAAGAGACTGCAGTGACTTCCTCCTCCTGTATTTTTAGAGATGATAAGACATGAGGAAAAAAAGATGCTCATTGTTAGGAAACTTATACTGATTTTTTTTTTTTTTCAAGTGGCAATTTCCATAAAGAAAAAACACCAATTAGATATGATCTGCCAAGAATGCAAAAAAATTTGGGAGTAAAGGAAAACTCAATTTATAGCATGTAAACAGATCTTGTTAGCTCGGAGCCAGCGAGAATAGCTGATTGTGGAACGTAATGAAACATGAATACAGAGTCTTTTTGTTTTGTTTTGTTATGAGTTAGTAAAAAATCTTGCACAAGGGTATGCTGGTTAGCACCTGGGGATTCTAGGCACTGCCATATTACAAATAATGTTGGTTGTAACAGCCAGAATAGAAATTCTGGATCCAAACTCACCTGAACACTGAAGAAAGTCAGATCTGATTTCAGCCTCATGCCGGCTGCCCCCTCGCCATGGGGAGTGAAACTGAAATCCTCGATTTCCATCAGGTGCTGAACTGCAGGAGGATTTTGGATCTAGGTTCTTTTGGCAGAAATTGATGTCTAGTATCAGCCTCTTGGTTCACCTCTATTTGCACACCCGAAATGTGATGTTACAGAGCCTAAACAGCTTCAGATTTCCAGTGAAACATGGAACAGGGAACCTGAGCTGAGCCTTACAGCACCCGCGTGGTTACTGATGGAATGCCTTCATTCCTTCAGCCCATCCACCCGGCATGCCTCTTGCAGGTGGGAAAGAATGGCCTTGCTTTTGATCTTGGTACCAAACTCAACAGTTTACTGGGGAAGAAAATGGGCTCGTAGACTCTTCATCTGGGTTTTTCTGCCTTACAACATGCCGAGCTGGAAAAACGGAGCCAAGCGAAACTGTCTGGTTCAGTTTTGCGGGGCTGACTGAAACTCCTTGTGCGCTTTCAGTCCGTGTGAGTTCATACCCTTTGAGTTTCATTGTGAGATTTCAGTTCAAACCCCCAAATTAATCAAGATCAGCCAAAACCACTAGGTTTATCTTAGTTTTTGTCAAAACCAAAAATGTTGATGAGGCTTTGTTTCGGAGTTACAAAAATGAACCCTTTGAGACACATTGCAAAACGCTTGAGGTTTTGAGTGAAAGCAGGATCTTTGTTCAGGCTTTTTCAAAGCTGGACGTGTCGGCTAGTGAGCTTTGTTCTGGGCAACAGAGGTCAGTATGTATAAAAACCGACACAAAAAGTAGTTCAATTGCTAAAATTTTACACACTGGGAGTAAAAAAGCTCTGTTGTTCCAAAGGAAATTAGCCATGATGAACTGTAAAGACAATAAGACAGCTTGTTTTCTGTCTGCCGCGTTGTTTCGAAGGTTAGAAGCGTGACTTCCCTGAATGTAACCAAAGTTAAGAGTGCTCTTGAATGTCTTCTGGATCCTCCTTTTTTTTCTTTTTTTTTTCATTGATTTTTTGGTAGTGTTTTGGTTTTTGTTTTTAAATTTGGGCAAACCCATTGCTGCCTGCTGCTTGTTGAGCAGTCAGAAGTGGAGGGAAAAGGTAGATCACTCCAAATATTAGTGGTGTGCTTGCACGCTGTGAACATGGTCATTTTTAATTGTTAAGATTTATGTCACGCTAAGCAATTACTGTGCAGAATTGTTTCTTAGGTTTGAAAGGACCGTCGTTTGTCCTACCAGTACAGGAAAATTTGAGCAGAGCAAAGACAGGGTCAAAAAGCATAGTGTAGTAGGATACTTTATTCATTTTATGATTTAATTCATTATGTTTTATTCTTGGGCCACATCTAAAACCTCTATTGGTTTTTCCTAATAAATTATTTGTACAGCTGTTGTTCTTAAGGCCCTCTTTTTTCAAACATTTCCAAGCATTTAACTTTCCTTATGCAAACAGACCTCTGCGGTGATGCTCAGCTGAGTATCTTTTAATTTGTACCTATGTTTTTCTGCAGAACCACATACGTTCATTGTCAATGCAGTAATGCTTGTCAGATCTCCAGGATACGTTAAGATAAACTTTTTTATGGTTATTAAAAACCCCCAAAAGCAAACAGGGGAGAATCCTTCTATCAAAGTTCTCATTGCTACTGAAATGTGGAACCGAAAGGGTCTCCTCAAAACAACATTTTTGGTCTTTAATGGAGATTGAATGAAAGCCCTAAACTCTGGCTTTGTTGTTGAGACAGAAATATAAAGAAGAGACATGCAAGTAGTGCTGTACAGCGCATCTTATTGAGTTCTTCCAGCGTGGAGGAATGGTTACTCATGTCTGGAAAAGTGTCAAGTTAATGCTTCTGATTAGAGATGGGTGTGAAGCTACACGGTTTGGGCTTGGTTTGGCTGATAACCAAAGTTCCAGGGCGTTGGGGTCCTGTCTCTAAGCCTGGCCTCAGCCTCATTTCTAGATACATTATAAGATTTAGGCATTTTATATTACAGTTAAGACATATTAAATGAAATTAAATGTTAGATTTCACTTCTATCACACCCACTTAAAAAAGGGGGGTGGGGAGAAAAAGGGGTGGAAAGGTTACATTAACACTGCATTGTAAATTTAATACAGCTCCAGATGCCTGAAGAGGGTTTTTTTAGTATAATTCTTTAGTTTGGAGAGCAACACCAGCTGCTTTGTGATCACATTAACTATTTGAAATTTGCTTTGATATTAAGTAGAGCTTCAAAGATACAATGAAAATCTCTTAATTTTCATTTTTTATAATCAAATACAAGGGTTCCCAACTGTTGAAAAACTTGTTATACCTCAGAAGTTAAAGGATGTATGATCATTGTTTTAGTGGGGTTCTTTTCCCCACTAACATAATTTTATTGTGAATCACTCGCTGCTTCAATGTCTGTCAGTGGCTAAAGCAGGGAAAGGGAATCTTCCTGGAACTAATGGATAATTTCATGGTTACTTGACGGCTGCCCAAATATGTGTGCGGATCAAGTAATATGGCCTTGTGAATTTACCTGAGGCAAATATTGATTATTTATCTATTAAAATATTTCAGAATAAAGATTGTCAGTGGAAAACTGAAACAAAAAAACATGTGAAAATCACCTATCAGACCACAGTGCTGACTATTTGGGTTCAGCTAGTCTGCAGACTGGAGGTTTCAGAGGTATTGTCATTACTGCCGTTGCTGTGTTCTCAGTGAGTGATTCTCCCAGGGACAGAATAAAAAAAAACACCAACGATGCCCTCCATTTAATGAGGACTTCTCCTAGAGAACTTGATTGAAGCCCAATGATACTTAATGGTAACGACCAGTGTGTAATGGGGGACAATGATTCTGTGGAATTAAGATGAGGCACTTCAGCTAAAATGCTTCAGCTGAGACCCCTCCTAACACATTAGACTCCTGTTGATTGGGAATTCTGCTTCATCCAGTAACGTCCTGATTAAGCAGATACTACAGTGCCACGGTCGACGGAACGGTACAAGGCAACAGAACGGCAATGCTAACAATGGTCATCTTTGAACCAACGGGCTTTTGTAGAAACAGAAAGAGAAAGGTCAGCAATTGCCCTCTGTTTTCAGCAGAAATCATGACATGGAATGTTTCCTGGCAGGTATCCCCCTCTAGGTGCTCTAGGGAGAAAGGGAAAGGAAAAATAACAAGGTGTACCCCTGGGGAGGTTTCCTTCCTGACCCCGGCGTGGTTGGATCAGTTCATCATCAGGCACGTGAGCGAAGCTGGCTGCGTTTGAGAATTCACCCAGCTAACTTCTAATACGGAGCACTGAAAGATCTGTGTCATTCAGGAAAGAAAAAAGAAATTGGTAAGAGTGGTGGGATAATATTGTCAGTTAGGAATGCTGCAGACTGTAAAGAAACAAAAAGGGATAGCAGGAACAAAACATAACTGGTCTAAATCAAAATCCTTTTCAGACCGATGGTGAAAGAATGTGCCAGAGACCTCCGTGGTCAGATTTGGATACGGACAGAGATCGCTGAACTGTTGCTAGAGAGATGAATGCTACACAGACTAATGTCGTTATGGGAGAGTAATTTCCCGGGTCTAAATTGTGAAACAAATGCAGCTAGTATCAGCAGAGTGCAGAGCTATTACTGGGTGGCAGATTTCTTCATTGGATAGTGACTGACCCAACAAAAGGTGATGTTATTTCAGATTCTGTAAGAGTAAGGGAGGGACTGACTGCAAGTGCAAAAGAAAAAAACCAAACCGCTCAAGGAGCTTAATGTGCTCAGATCTGAAGACCAGATGGCCGTTGTGACAGTGAGTTGCCAGAGCTGTGTATCATCTATTAGACACAAACCACAGATGAGGTTCTGCCGTGTCTCAGGTAAGCTTTGTCAGAAGAAAGAAGGATACGTTTGTACAATTGTACCCTCCTGATTTCTTGTTTGAAATACAATATACGGCTTTAACCATCTTCAAAAGAGAATGAAACCAGAATTGGGACAGGTGCAGGAATGGGTCATTAGGGTGACTGGGGAGCGGAAAGGAGTTTGACTCAAACACCTGAGTGACGGGCACTGAGAAGGGACATAACTGCTGTCTAAAAATATCCTAAGGTAGATCAGAACAGGAAATAATAATAATTTTAAAGCTACTCTTAATTATAGACTGACTAGGAATAAATTCCCTAGCAAAGCAGGACAAGGAGGCTTTAAACCAAGAGGAGTACCAAAGGCAGAAGGTTGAAGACGATTTTATAAAAGCAGCTACATGGTTTGGTTGTCTGTAATAGCAAGAGACTAGATGTCAGCGACCCAGGACTTATCTCCTACCCCAGTGCCCCCATAAGCTGAGGAGGCCCCATTCCTCAAACAAGGGCCATGTGCAGAGTTTTTTTCTGCTAGCCCAGAGTCTGCAGCAGGCTCAGGGTCTCGGGGAGGATTTCCCAAAGAATTCAATGGAAGTTTTGAGCAGAGACACGCTGCTGGCATTTTTCACATTGTTTATCTTATTCCTAATCCAACTATGAAGCAAACACATTATATTCTAGCATCTACTCCCGTATTACTCGCTCAACCAAAACGCCTGTTGACATCAATGGGAGCCCTGTCCAAGTGAAGACAGCAGGATGAGACCTGACATCTTTTCTTCCACCCAGCTGGAAAATAATAATAATGATGATAATTTTTTTAATCCTCATAGTAGTTATTCTTTTGAAAAGTTAAAATAACATGGTGCTGTGACCAGAGAGTTATAAGGGAAAGTGCATCATGAATGTAATATTGTTTCCAGATGTACAATGTCATAAAGAATTTTTTCCACACTTGGAATGGTAACAGGAATTTTTTGAGAGAGATCATTTACACAGTGATGAGATATGTTACATGTAAGTAAATGCCTGTATGCCTGGAATGTTTGTACCATATGTCTAAATAGGTGTCTGTGAGCGATACAGCTTTTATATACACGATGATGTGTATTTACTTGCATATATGTGACTTGAAGAGAAGCACACTTTAGAATACAGAAATCCTGATCCGGGCTAGGATCCCATGTAGAAGGGCTAGGAAAGATTGTAACACCCAGGCAAGGGTTTGTAAGGAAACACACCACTTCGAACTGTGCACGGAGGTGAAAAGGGGCAGTGCAGCTCAGAGAACCTGAGTTTGACGTGTTTGAATGCCATGGTAGGGGAACCCTCGCTGTGGTTTTTGAGCAGGGATTGCATTACAGAAATACACTCAGGAAGCAAAAATAGCGTGGAGATACAGCGCCTGTGTTTCTTCAGTACTGCTGGGGAATTGTTGGTTTATGTCTGTGGGTTCATGGCTAATGACAAGACCCTTGCAGATTTGCAGAATGAATCTGAAGAACTGCCCAAAACACCGCTTAGAAGCCCGTAACTCCTTTGCTGTTCCTAGAGATGGAACGCGTGTTTGGATGGATGAAGAAATAACACACCGCCCCGTCTACTCCTTGCTTGATCGGTTGTCTCTGAAACTCCAGCAGAAGTGACAGGTTGATCCTGCTGTTGAGCAGCACAAAATCTTTAGTCTTTATGCTGTGTCAAATTTGGCCCTAAGCTACAATTACCAGAATCCATGGCCTACCTGACACATTTTGATGTTCTCAGGTCATTCCCATAGGATTACGTTTTGCATTAACTACTGATTTTAGGTAAAAGACCATCGACCGAATAGGCATAGAAGCCAAATTATCATACACAAGGAGCAGTGCCATCACATCAGGAAAGAAAAACCCACCCAAACCATTTGCCAGTAATTTGCCAGCGCTGTGGACAAATCTGAGGACTTAAATCTCCAGGGAAGTTTGCACATCACCTTTCATCGGCACTAAATACAGGTTAAAAAAAAAAGGCCTGGAATGTTTTACGATGTTAGGAGAACAAGTGTTATTGATAAATATGTGTTCAGAAGGGTATTGGCAAAAATGCATATAAATGGTTAACAAGGTAATGGTAAGAAATGTTGACCTTGATTTGTTTAGCTAAGATGTAAAGATTTTTGAAGGTCAAAGGTGTTCTTGTGTAGTGTTTTGGAGTCTAACTGTGTCTGACCCTCTAACATTAAGCTGCTGTGGCCTGCAGTTTTGAAGAGTGAAGCAAACCAGGGGGAAAGAGGGAAGGGGGAGAGAACAGGAAATGGAGTGAGGTGTTTCAGGAAGTTGTCAGGAGTTGACTGATTGATTCCAGATGGAAAGGGTCACCCTTCATGACCCAGGAAATACTCACTGGGGGAAAGCAGTTGGCTTGTGAAAGGGAAGGGCCTGGGAGTTAGAGACCATAGTGGAATGCACATTCCTCTTCCTTTTATCCATAAAACATTGGCTTTTAATCTTGAGTATAAAACAATTGAGTTGGCATCTTCATCAGGCAAGAGAGGATGACTGGAGCAAAGAGGAGAAGTTCAGTAATTTTCATGTCCATAATCTCACATGCTCTTACTCCACATGGTTGATAATGAGTTGGCGAGCAGTGTCGTAGCGCAGACGACAAAGGTCTCAGCTGAATTTCAACAGTACCTTAGAGATTACTGCAAATAAGGTCCCAGCCGTTGAGAAGGTCCTGGTGCAGATCGGAACTTTGCATTTTGCCCTGTCCCTGAGGATGCTGCATTTATTTACTCTAGGTCCCAGCCTGTGACATGCCGAGTGGCTTTGACCCTCCTGTGATGAATGGGAGAGGTGAATAAAAATGGAACTGCTCATGGAGAGAGGTCTGAAAGTCCATCTTCCCTTCCTGCTGGCTCGGGGAGCAGAGGGTGCTCCGCACTTACCTTGCAAACAGAGGACTAGTTCCTGCTGCTGTTCGTGCTGCAGGCATCTCCAGAGCTCCTGCTGAAAGTGGCTCGTGTTGTGTGCAACATTTATACCCAAATGGGTGTTCAGAGGATGTGTGTGTCCTTGCAGTCTGCGTACGTTATAAAGATCTCCTACTGAGAGCCTGTGGGTGTGTGTTTATCGCATACGTACTTTGCGTACGTGAGGTCAGATATGTATATATTCTATAGTGTAACTGTACATTTATGATATACATTTATTTACATTTGGTTACAATTTAAACACTTGTAAATATTTCAGACACTGGAATAATTCAGGTCTATTCCCCTGTTGCCGTAGCGTGCTCTGTGCCGGCCAGTGAGAGATTAGAATTTATTTCCATTGTTTAACGGAAAATAATGAAGTGCATCTGAGCGGGTTCAGCTATGTCATGCGGGAAGTGTTCAGTGTGGATCGGAGCCTCACTCCACCCAAATGCGCGATGATGAAATCAGTTGGCACACAAAAGCAACACATTTTGTGACAGGAATGCTTGAGAAGTAGAAGAGTACAGTATGACAGGAGCCTTTTGGAATGAATTAAACTTGTCTCGAGAAAGAAAGTATTCTGTAAGCTAGTGTAATCCTGTAGGAGGGCAAGGTTTCTCCTGCTATATGCTCAATATAGCTTTATCAACAATTAGAGCTTGACATTCTCTTACCTAGACTGTGACAGCTATATCTGTGAAAATTCATGAACACAACCAGGGTCAGATCCTCAACAGCTGTGAATTGCTGTAGCTGTGTGGCAGCTGAACGGAGTTAAGCTGATTCACACCAACTGATGGTCAAAACCTGAAAGTTTCACCAAGATGCATCTTCTTTCAGTAGTTAAAACGCAGTTTGTTCATTTTTTCCTAAAAGTTTGTTGTTTGAAGGCACATATATTTATGGATTTGTAAGACTTGTAGCTTTAGATATTGTATTGTAGGAAAAACGAAGTGGGAGTAATTAACATCCACAGTTAATTCCTCTAAGAATTCGTATGCGATCGGAGCCCAGCAACACAAGTCGCGGAGGCTAAGGTTTAAAAACTCCTGCATGATTTGGGGTCCTCAGGCTCAGACGATTTTCAAGAGGCACTGAGCACCCAGACATGATGTCGGATACTGTTTGCACGTAGTAGGAGCTTCCATTTTGCTCAGTCAATGGAGACCTGTATTTTCGGAGCAGATGCAGATACGTTTGCCTGTGTGCGCGGTACAGCAGATGGCTCTGATTCTGCATGTACGTGTCAGAGGGCAAACTGCCGTGGTGCTCTGCAGCCTGCCCTCCTGGTTGGGATCTACAGACCCCTTTGCCACCAGCCATGCTACAGCGCATCATAGGAACCTAAATTTCGGGCCATCTGCAGTAGCTGGTTCATTATACAGTGAGGACTTTGTACAGCCCTTACGATGCTGTGCTGAATGGAGGTAACGCAGAGAACGAAGGCTGAAAATACCCCCTCCCCTTCTTGTTAGGAAGTAAACCCTGCAGGACATGATGCCATTTTACAAACAGAACAGGGTTTTAACTAAACTGAATAATTAATACTTAACAAGTTGAATTTCAAAGGAAATTGTTTACCTGCCTCCTTTTTCTTCCCTTTCTAAATATGTAGGTTGTGCTGTCGACAACAGTGAATGTGGATGGGCACGTGCTGGCAGTTTCTGACAACATGTTCGTTCACAACAACTCCAAGCACGGACGGAGAGCGAGGAGACTTGACCCCTCCGAAGGTAGGATGTTTGTATGAAGAACAGTACGCCAATGAATGCAAAAGCGTATTACCCATTCTTCAATTCCTGTTTGTTTTCAGGAGGGAAGGAGAGCTAAGGGGGAACAACAGAACCTCAGGGGGTTTAGAGCAGGAAGAGGCAGGAAAACAGTGTCTACTGCATGCAAAATATGATCTTCTTTACATCTAAGAAACTGGCTCCCCCCTTTTCTCCCCCCTCCCAGTTTATTAATTAGTTCCTACTGCAAAGATGAAAAATGTAGAAGCACTAAGTATTATCTAAATTTCAGACTTCTCATTCAGCTGGGATAGATTTGATTTCAGGCAAATTAGGCAACATGACATCTTAGTTAAACAGAGCTGTTACAGCACAAGATGTGTATGAAAAAGTGTCACTGGTTCCCTTAAACAAACTACGCGCAAAGCATAACGATGCACAGAAGGAAGCTGACACTAATTGATTTTCGTTTGTTTGGCTAAGCAAGACTCATGGCCATCCACGGGATGGGTTTTGGACTATATTAAAGCAATTACAAATACTGGTATCTGCTAAGCTTCAAAATGGTTGGCCCCTCCTCTCCCTCTTCCCCTACGTTCGTTACCAACGCATTCCACCTCTCTCATGCAGACAGTGCTCCAGATTGCTAGAAAATGCTATCTGTGTCTACTTTTCCCTCCCCTGCAGCTAGTGAAAGTGAGAAGAGCTGGTGATGTTAGTAGAAAAGACAAGCAAGGATATTATTTCATTATAATGTTTTGCTGCCCCACTTCTTAACTGTGCCCTATATCAACCTAAAAGAAGAATTAATGAACTGGAAGAAAATGATTGAATCAGTAAAGAATTCAGAGTGGTGTTAATTCTCCCCCAGCGGGCAGTGAAATGGTAGAAGGAAAATCCCAAGATTCCTAGCCTAGGAAGCCATCCAGTTTTTCCTTGACTGATTGGATGTGATTGACTGGCTGTTCAAAGGAGTCTCATGTTTTTGGAGCACTGCCAAAGTTCCCCTCCACCTCTGACCCTGTCAACATTGGGAATGGAGTGATGGATTGACTTTGGTTATGGCCTGGAAACCATATTGGGTTCCTGATGGGATGTATAGTCCAGAGGCCTTGAACATATGGAAGAGAGGAGAAAAAAAATCTCCTTCATAAAATCAAGAAAATTGTGGAGAAATTGTCTCCTGATAGGAATTGGAGGAAACATTTGATATTCCCGTATCTTTTTTACCCATTGATAAGCTTAATAAATCTTACCCTACCCCTCTTTCCACGGGGTTCAGCCTTTGTGTGATCACAGACTAATGAGTGGGGTTTTTTTAAACAGCCTTTCCACAACCGTTTAAGTGTTTCATTTTTACACCCACTACAGTTGGCCTATTAGGCTTTAATGACACGACGTTAAGTGCCGGTAATGAATAGGCAAGTAATTAACACTAGCAAGGCAGAAAACATGTTATTTATTTATTTATTTACTGGGCTTCGTGGAATGGCAGAGCAGCCTTCATGGGTGAATGGCCGGAGGCGGGCTGTCCTAGGCCTTTGTCGCGCCAGGCGTGAAGCTGCGGCAGCGCAGACGCTCCCAGGCGAAGCTGCTCTAAGCGTCAGTCTGCATCAGCACGGCTCGGGACTGCTTCGCATGCCCAGAAGTCGCTCGCGCCCATCTGCTGCAAGGGTTTACACCCAGTATCGCAAACAGTCTCAAAGCTGGGGGGGGAAAAACCAACACACCCTGATGCTCTGATGTCCGTTTTGTTTTGTTTAGCCACACCGTGCATCAAAGCAATCAGCCCGAGTGAGGGCTGGACTACAGGGGGAGCAATGGTGATCATTATTGGAGACAACTTCTTTGATGGGCTGCAAGTTGTGTTTGGAACCATGCTTGTATGGAGTGAGGTAGGTAGAGGTGCCGCCCTGCCTGTTCTCAGGAAAGCGCAAGGGGAAGGGTGTTAATTCCAACCCAGTAAGGGTACAAAAGCGATGGCGTGTAAGGCCGTAGGAACCTGTGTGAAGGGAGTTCATGGAACACGTTTAGTCCGTGGAACTCCATGCTCTGTGACATTACTGAGGCCAGCTGCTCAGCAATATCCAGGGTGGGGCTGAACAATTCTAGGCATCTGGAGACAAGTAAAGGTAAAGAAATAAAGCAAGGGTTAGGGTTTGGGAAGGAGAAATAAATCCCTCTAGGTTCAGAAATAAGCCAGCAATTAACCTGTGGGCACAAACAGTACAATTTTCCTGATGACAATTTATCCTAAAACGTGTCTTCCTCTCCTGGAGGCAAGAAACTAGAGCAGATGTATCACTTGCCTGATCTGTCGTGGCTCCTATGTAGGACTAAGCAATGCACTCACTCATAAAGCATGTTTGGAGAGTGAAAAATGAAAGCGGGGGGAATAACACAGACGTGTCCTAATCGTGCCTCTCCTTTTGTTTCCCAGCTCATCACACCTCATGCCATTCGAGTTCAGACACCTCCACGTCACATTCCTGGAGTGGTTGAAGTGACATTGTCGTACAAATCCAAACAGTTTTGCAAAGGCGCACCGGGCAGGTTTATTTACACAGGTAGGTGATTGCGATTTACGCTAGAGGAGCTGAGAGCGTCGCCGTTTCGGTAACCCGTATTGACAACTCTCTGCTTGTGTGCTTTGCTTTATTTATTTATTTGGCCTCTCACTGTTCGCAGGCCACTCTGCTGGCTGCGACGTTCGGACGTGTAAGGGGACAGCTTTGTTGCTGTGCGGAGGTGTTAAGGCGCTGTTCCTACACGTGCTAATATTTTTTCCAGATTAGGGCTCATGCTGTTACGATGTGGGCCTGCCCATAGATACATTGAGTGTTCAGGAACATGATAGTGTTGTTCCACATACTGGAAGATGTTTTATTTATAACAGTATTTATTTTACATTTCTCTCTCGCTGGGGGTAACCTTTCATTTTTAAGATAATCCCAGAGGACAAGGAGAGCATCTTGTATCAAGAGATGCCAATGAGCAGAGTGGAAAATAAATCTGTTGGGGGTTTTTTATTCCTAAATGTATTATGAACTTATTTAGTGTCCTGTATTCGCCTCTGCTAGCAGGAGAATGTTATCTAGGGACCTGCAAGAAAAAAATTGAGATGGGACCAGATGACCATCTCACTGAGCTGTCAGTACCAGTAGTAACGATGGCGTACAGTGGATACGATGAAGTTGCTGTAGCTTGTGACGCGTGGCTGGAGAGTAATGGCGCGCCGAGTTCTACGGGCTGGATTTATATTCAAGTTGAGTGATTTGCTCCCACCAAACCACATTCAGATTTCTCAAAATGGAAGAATTTATTTAGTGCTTAAAAGCCTCTTACCACCACCAATCCTCGTTGAATAATCTTCCTGTATTATATGTGACATATTTTAAATCATAATTTAACTCAAAAATAATGACGATCCAAGAGATTTTTTTATTAAAAATTTTAAGATAAAAACTTCTCCACCTGTTGGGTGAATTGGTCAGAATTTTTCCAAAAGTGGAAAAAATTTGAATGCAAATCTGACGCTTTAAGACTTTAGAAAGAATCAATGATCTGTGAAGAACCTGTTACTGTCCTGTGCCGGTTTCTGTCCCCTTTATTAGTACGCATTCTAAATTAGGGTTTAGTTTTGGGTGTGGAAGCTCAAAGACATTTGGACTTTCATCTGATTTTGCACCAAAATAACTCCAGTGCAGTGCAAAGTTGTTCTGGAATTATTCCTGGGCTTGCGAGATCAGGATCTGGCAAAAAGCTTTTGAAACACATTTTCTTGTGAGACAGAGCTTTGATTCCCCCGTCTCTGGGAAAAGGCGAATCTGATGTCTGAGCAGGTTAAACCCATCTCCTGTTCCTGAGAGGTAACAGGCAAAGCCGTCAAACAGGTTAAAGATTCAAGTCTGCAGGGAAATACAACCAAGTTTCTAAAGCGATGGGACAGGGAAACCTCCCGGAGTCTGGCAGTCCCTAAGCGAGGGATGAGGGAACCATGAGTGCGCCCTCAGTCATTTCGCAGTCGTCACCAAGTTGGGGGGAGGTGTCGGTCTGCCGCAGGGTAGGACGGCTCTGCAGGGGGACCTGGCCGGGCTGGATCCGTGGGCAGAGGCCGAGGGGATGGAGTTCCACCAGGCTCAGTGCTGGGTGCTGCCCGTGGGGCACCCCAACCCCCGGCAGCGCTACGGGCTGGGGGCAGGGGGTTGGAAAGGCCCTGGGGGTACTGGGTGGCAGCGGCTGGCCATGAGCCAGCAGCGTGGCCAAGGGGGCCACCAGCACCCTGGCTGGTACCAGGGGTGGGGTGGCCAGCAGGAGCAGGGCAGGGACCGTCTCCCTGCACAGGGCTCTGGGGGGGCCGCACCTCGAGGGCTGGGGGCAGTTCTGGGCCCCCCAGCACCAGAAGGACATGGAGGGGCTGGAGCGTGTCCAGAGAAGGGCAGGGGGTGGGGAAGGGGCTGGAGCACCAATCTGGGGGGG
>VWZZ01005982.1:310061-328898 GCA_013399095.1 Psophia crepitans
TGGATGTGGTACTTAGGGACATGGTTTGGTGGAGAATGGGTGGTGGGGGGACGGTTGGACTGGATGATCCTGGAGGTCTCTGCCAACCTCAGTGATTCCATGATTGCATGATTCAAAGGAACGGTGTCCTTGATTCACCTGCAGGACAGGGCTTGCCCTTACCTTCAGACAGAAGGAGACTGATAAGTCTTTAGTTACTGTTACAGACTGAAATGTAAAGTTCTTCTACGCCATTTTCTGCTGCTTGAGGCCTTGCTCTCACAGTGTCGACAGAAGGATTACTGAGGGCCACCATCTGCGTGCTGTTGGTACCTGTGCTGAAAGAGGTTTAGGAGCAGAGTGATACAGCGATGTGTAATGGAAATGTGCATTCCTCTGTGGAGAAAAGTCGTGTGACTATTGTAAACCTCTTCTGAGTGTGAGACTTCCTTGTACCATCTGGGGGGGGGGACGGGAGTCAGACTGCCGTGCAGTTCTTTGACGTGTTAATTAGGGTGCTTCCACAAAAAAGGACACGAAGATGTATGTAGGAGCCAGCAGAAGAGAAGGAAGTTAAATATACTGTCCCTGTTTTGCTGCTGTTGTCGGCATAGGGGTGTCTGTTAGCGTTCTCTGAGGAGTGAGTGGGTGCTCGCTGCCATATGTTACAAAACACTTCACAGAAGATGCCGAGCTGTGAGAGCGAGGGTAGGACAGACAACTTTTCAATCTGTCTGTTCAAGAACCTGCAGCTCTCCCACCATGGCAGGCAAAATGATAAACACAGCCATTAGGTAGAGGCTCACCTGTGTAATCAATTCCCCCAGGTTGTTGCTGCTAATAGCAGTAAAAACAACTTCTAAGCTATGAAAATAACATGGTGGCATTTTTTTTTCTTTCCATGGCTGTGCTATCAGAAAACTGCTGGCACCCTGCTGTGAACAAATGATTTTTAACCTGGGCAAGCCTCTGTGGGCAGTCCAGGTCCTCCTGCCTCTGAGTCTTCTTCAGAACTTCCACAGCAACTTTTGAAGCTCTTGATCAATTCATATCAGATTTTATCAGGAAGGCAGGAGCATCGAAGATGCACAGTTCCAGCACGTTTTTGTGGAAATAGAAAATAGTAAGAGAGATCTGAATTAATCCTCCACTGAAAGAAAGGGTGAAGAGCTCAACCATGTTATTAGACAGCAGCAAAGCTACGAGCAAACCACCTCAGGAAACCGGGTGGTTTAGATGCTGCTGCCCACAGTAGTAATTAGGGATGAGGTGATCCTGTGCATCGTAACAAAAACCTGGAATTTTTTGGTGATTATTGAAGTTGATTCTTTACTTGACATTTTAGTACTTTATATTGCAATATATTCCTCCAAGCTGTCACAAACTTTGTAGATAATGTGCCAGAGAACGCTGGGAGTCACAGATCAGACCACTGCCCTCTTGAACTGCAGCTGCCTCTACATGCGAATTTCTCCTCTAAACCCCTTCCCTTTACATTCAGCCTGCGCTTGGCAGAAGCCGAAGCAATGCAGAGACATTAACATCAAGCCCAGGAGACCCAAAAGTGTGAAATCCTGCAAACTAAAAGCATGGAAGATGTAGTTCTGTCAGAACTAATAACAGCAGCAACAAATAGCAGCCTCGGTGCTATCAGGGTCATGTTGTATTAAGTCCTCCATAATTATTAAGTGCTGAGATCCAACCTCAGATGAAAAGCACGAAGGGTCAAGTTGTATGAAAAATACTGAGTAGCTGGCTGTAGGCACTTCCCAGGTATAACAAGAATAATTATTCATATAAAACCAGACCTCAGAGGGTTCATCGGGGCCCCGCTGTGTCAGACGTGGGCAGCCAGGTACAGAAAGACGCGCGCTTCCTTTCGATACAGGAGACTTTGCCACAGAGGGGCGGTGAACGGCTTGGCTGCGGTTATACAGGAAAGCTGGAGATGGGCAGGGAAACAGGTCTCGCAAGTTCTGGTCAGTTCCTTGGGTCATCAGAACACTGATACTCTTTCAAACATGAAAACAGATTTTAGTGTTGCCTGTATCTGCCTATGCCCTCGATATTAAATATACAATCAAATATTAATGTTTGACCTGATTATACTTGAGCTTTTTTCTTTTTTTTTTAAAGAGCCACAATAAAACAGGTTGTTTGAAGAAGAAAATTACAAACTGTTAAAAAAATGAATATAAAAATGAGACATAAATTTCAAGGGTAAATCTAAATGCCACAGTGGAGCTGCTCTGGGAGCTCATACGCGTCCTGTGATGTGTATTTATAACAGGCTCCTTGCGAAGTGTGCTGTGCCAGCACCGCTGCGGTTACGGGGCTGTCAGCGTTTCCGTTCTTAAGTGCTATCATTCAGGGTGCTGCAACTCAGCCATCAAGTTCCTCTCATCGCTGAAATGTGATGGGTGGACTTTTCCATAAGGTTCCCAGATGGAAAACTTTCTGTGAGTGTGAAGCCAAGAGGATTCCACGGGCATCCAGTGGCGTACTACGGAGTAAGGCAAAAATCTGGAGAAACGGCTTGTTACATCTCAACGGCGGTTGCTGAACCAACCCACGTACGTCAGTAGTTAAGTACGTACCTTAAGTGGGAGACAAAAAGTCTACTTTTAAATCACTGCAACTAAACATCTAGTCCCCGTGTGAACCTGAACGTGGTCCGAGTACAGGTGACAGATACATCGCCGCCTTCTGAATCACTTTTCTTTCATCGGCTCTTCCTAGAATAGTAAGAAATCTGTTCTCTGCTGCTAATCTAGCAGTAGCCTCAGATTCTGCTTTTAATACTACACAAATTCAAATTCTCTGCTGCCGTAAGTAGTTCCATTACAGTTCCCTTGACTTTAATAACGCTTACGTCAGTTTATGCCAGCTGAGGATGTGTCTCGTAGGCTTTCATATCTTAAGTTTGATCACAGCTCCGCATTTACTTTGTCATCGAGACGCCAACCTGGAAATGTGTATATCAGGGAGATTTTGAACATAATTTTCCTTGCTGAGCAGAAATCCTCCAGGGGTTTACTTGTCGGAGCAATGCAATATAAAATAATCTGTGGGCTGTGTTGGGCTCCCGGGTTGCACTGTGTCAGTCTCTGTGCCAGGTACCAAGGATGGGAGGTACAGGTTTGCTAAAGCTTGTAAGTAGATTTGAGCAGGTCTTGTTATCCGCTTGTGGGAAACGCCGCTTACAAGGATGCAGTGAGCTCTACAAATTGGAAGAGCGAGTTCCCTCGGCCAGAACACAACCGATGTGACGGAAGGCGTTTGCAGAGAAGAGCTCCCACCGCTGCTTTAGCCCAGGAAAGACACAGGCAATAGGAGGCAACGCCGTGTCGGGAGGTCGGCAGGAGGGCGTTCGGAAGAGCTGTTACCAACACAGCAAATATAACACAGGACACAGGGCCGCTGCAGTCCACTTCTAGGGCGTCCTTCCAGCTCCAGGCCACAGCGGCCCCCTCAGAGCAGCCTGGCCAGAGCCCTGGCAGCTCCCAAGCCCAGGGTCAGTGTGATTATAGCCGGGGAGCTTCTGGAGCTGGCAACACGGAAACGGTTTATTCTGCAGGGTCTGAGCATCTCTGTTGTTGGCTTGAGTGAAGGTAGTCACTAGTGCAAAGCTGGAATTCAAGCTTTAAGGCCCTTGGTGCCTTTCTCTCTCTCTGTTAACATCTTGAGGAAGGTTAGGCATTGCACACCAAACACTGTAGTCCCTCTGGCTCAGGATGTAGTCCCTGGGTTCAGGATATTTCTGGTGGTATGCATGCTTTGTTTCTTCTCATCCGTACCTGGCAACCAGAGCACTCGTTGCCCTTTGGTCCACTTCACGCAGTAAAGCAAAGATGAGCTGCAGAACTTTGCTGTGGTCCTGGAGTGTGGCTTTCTGGAGTGGCGGGGAGGGAGAGCGTGCATCTCCCAAGGCGTACGCTGGCAATACCAGAATGAGCTGTCGCTCACGGTAAATAGCACAGATCTTCATAACATCATCTTCCTTCGGCAGTCTGATGTGCTTTGATGTGTGGTGAAATAATTAATACTTTAAATGTCAGCACTGTTATCGTTGGATATCCGAGCTGGTCCCCACTGAGATGAATGGGACTGAGCTGCTGCTGCAGGTTTTGCGAGCGCAGGCAGATGTCGTGGCATCGGTTGCTCAAGTGTGAGAATTTTTTTTATTTCTCGTGAGTCATAATATCTGGAGACTTGTGTTTAAAATGAAAGCGTGGATTTTGGAGGGTCAGGAACAGCATGAAGGAGGGAGCACTGTCATAAATAAAGTCTGGCAGCCTGTGGGGCATTTAGAGCTCTCCCTGCTGCTGACTGTAACTGTTCTGTTGTTAAAGCCGTTGTGCTGGAGTGAGGTTTATAGACTGACCGACAATTTCCTCACTAGACGGTGGCTCCTTGCTTGCATACATTATATCGTGTCACACACAGTCTTTGAAACTGCACTCTGGGAAACCGAAGAGACCCCTTGTGCCTGGAACACTGGACCTGAGAGTTGCCAAGGGGATTTTGCCGTTACCTGAATCAGTTTTCTTGGGGGTTTCATCTCAGCTGTTTTGGAGGAAATAACGGTCTGTGAATCCATGAACCCAAAATCATTTGAATATAATTTTGGCATATTTCTTTGTCACAAGCAGATAAATCACTACTGATCCGGTAGCTCTTTTTTCAGTGGAAGTGCTATTGTGGTGAAGCTGTTTAAACTTGCTGGTGAATTCCACCTCTTGCCCTTCAGTTGAAAAGGCGCCATTTACTTCTACAGATGGTGGATGTTGGTTTTTAAGAGGATTTCATGACAGAGATATTTTTGTTTCATTAATGAGTAAAACTAGTAGTAGGCAATTTTGTCACAAGCTGTACAGAAAACCTTCTGTGCTGAAAGACGTAATACATACAGCGATTCAAGCTGGCGGAGTTCTTCAAACAGTTCATTGTTGAGAAATTCTTTGCTGCTATTTATCTATCAGAGTGAAAATGTCCACGTCAGTCCATTGGAAAAATGTTTGCTGAATAATAGCCAATTTCTTACCCCCGAATTAGCATTTTGTACATTCCCATTAGCTATTTTTAGTGAACTCTGTATACATACATGCTTGAATTCCTATATATTTTACATTGGTTTCGCTTAAGATAAATAACTGATTTGACTTGCAATCAAGAAGAGAAATGGCACATAATGATGTACAGGCTCTTGAGAGAATTGGCCTATAATTCTCAGGATTATTGGCAAAAAAACCACTCCCCCCAAAAAAACCCCCTCTTCCCAAATGGGATGTAGATTCTGTGGCAGTTGAAATGTGTATTATTAAACTCCTTAAGCAAACCAGAATGGCTCCCAGTGGAGAGCAAAGACATTCTAAGTATAGCCAAGACTAAATTCTCAGGTCTGGGTTTTCTCTACTCAATTCCCACTTGATTATCTCCTGTAATATTTAAACTTCATGCCATGCCATAATTATTTAATAAAAAGTAAATATAAAATGTATCTCAGTGGGGAATCTGACCTTTTACCTTCATGTTGTTATACCAAAGACAGACACAGATACACACGGACTCGGGATCAGAGCGATAGTCTGTCTCGCTTGATAGTTTCATTCTTCCAGCGTCCGAGATGGTAATCCTGGCAGGTGCCGGGTGTATTTTGTAAGATTCAGTAGATGCCATCAGTGTCTCTTGGAATTGTGTTTTCAGCTGTGCTGATGTCACCAGTTATTTATTTTTCCTAAAGAACCACAAGCAGTACAAGAGGAGGGAAGCAGCCAGCGCCGAACGAGGATAGTGCTAACGGACTTACATCTGTTACTTATTAAACGCGTCGTGGAATTCTTAGTGAGATTCTCAGCGTGCGATTGCATGAATGTGTCGTTTGAATTACAATGCACGTGCTGAAGTAGAAGGAACTTCTCAAAACCCCCTACCTGTAACTGTTTGAGTAAACACAAGTAACCCTAACGTAATCGAGGCAGCCAAAGCCCATGAGCGTGCAGAGCGCTGCGGCACTGACTTCCGGGCTCTGTGTTAATTTGAATTGGAGTTTTGAATAATCAGAAATTTTGAATAAGCAGAAATCAGATCACTGTTGCCACTATTTCACAGTAGAGAGTATTAAAGTGTCTGAAGTTTTATGAAATCATCAGCAATGCCAGCAGGGCTCTACCAGCTATTACTAACTGAGGATCTGGGTCAGAATCTCTTGGTGTATCCACCAGAGATTAACATCATTCCAGGGACGTGGCGCTGTATGCATAACAGCCGCACACAACTGAAGAAGTCAATGTGTCTAATGAATAGCCGTGCCCTAGTTTGTGATGGCAAAATGTGGGGGTGGGGGGGTGGGGATGGTGTGTAATGTGTTTATTAGGTGAGCAAATATGGGTACTCTTGATTTCTGGTTGTGTAACGACCATAGCAGATGACCTGTTCTAATTTGCATTAGCATTACCTTTGAGAAGAGACTGGGGATCCTCACGCAGACGTTCCTGTGAAGCTGAGCTGACTATGGAGCCTGTCTTCCACACAGCTTGGGGTTCACCTGAGCAGTAGGTACCGTGTACAAGGTACCTCTAGGAACCCAGGCCAGGAGGGCTTTTCTGGGGAGCAGCTGTGAAATCCGTCTGTCTTAGGAAACGGCACTTACGAGTCACGCAGAGATACGTACTCATATAACATGGGTGTGTTTTTCTGTTTTCCTCTCAGCTTTAAATGAACCTACCATAGATTATGGTTTCCAAAGACTGCAGAAGGTCATCCCAAGACACCCTGGTGACCCTGAACGACTAGCTAAGGTAAAATATTTTTGAAGCATTTCACTGAGCCCACTAAATATGTTTTTTCACTTCTAATTAATTCATAAAAGAGACAAAACACTATCTTAAATGACGATTCCACCTGAACACGAGTTCACTGGTTAGTTGGTGGTCCAAACAAGAATGTGATCGTGTAGCACCCGCAGCTACCAGGAATTTTTATCTGCTGGAGCTCAGACACTGTCCGTGAACTTCTCCGGCTGCTAAAAGGAGGGTCCAATGCCGCTGCCTTCCCAGCTTGTATCCATGGCCCTTCGCGTTCATCCAGACTGGCAAATCTCTGAACCTAAACGATACACAACAGACATAGAGGATTTGTTGCAGAGGGCTAAGCGTAAGGGATTTTATCATAAAACACCCAAACACTTAAAGCTCAACTGTTTTGTGTAGCAGCAGCTGCAGGGTGCATGTGCTGCAGCAGCTCAGGAGTCTGTATCTGCCATACTGCACTCTCTGGTGCTGTGGCACAGTGACAGTGGCCTTAATGACCGTATGCCCAGATTTTAGTGCAGCACCGAAAGTCCATTTCCTATCTTTGCGTGATGAAAGACCATTGTATTCAGATAGTACACTCTCTAATTTTTTTTTCCTACAACCAGAGGCAACACAGGATAGCTGCCAGCTCAAGTGTTTTATTTGGTTGCCATTATTGACAAAAAAGAAATGGACATGGAGATTAATCAGATTTTTATGTGTCTATGCAAAAGAATGCATCAAAACCGAGTTCCTGTTCAAACTGGCCACGCCTGACGCTCGGTTCCGCTTTCGGAGCGGGTGCGTTCCCAGCAGCTTCAGGACTGCGGAGAGCTCCCGGCCCCGATGGCGCACTGTGCGCGGCGCTGCTGGACGTTGCATCATGCGTGCATCGACGCTTTCCCGAGGGGCTGAGGCTTTTGGGTGTCTGGTTCGAGACACTGTCAGGGGTTTGGATTTTCAGATAAGTGGCAAATAACAGGTCTTCCAGGGACCCGGTTTTCCCAATGACCTCACACACCACTTTGGAATCTAGCCCATGGTTTTATTTGAACTGAAATCCTTTTCTGTTAAAAATCCCAATTTTATGCATCTTCTCATCCTCCAGGAAATGCTGTTGAAACGAGCTGCTGACCTAGTTGAAGCACTGTACGGAACGCCACATAACAACCAGGTCAGAGCAACTACTCTCAACAGGGGCGTGGCAAACGGTTGGGTTTAGTACTAAGCTAGAACATTTCTCCAAGCACAATTCTGAACTTGTCCCCTTCACCCTGCAGGACATCATTCTGAAACGAGCTGCAGACATCGCAGAAGCTCTCTACAGCGTACCGAGGAATCCCGCGCAGATCCCCGCGCTGTCTAGCTCTCCTGCTCACAGCAGTATGATGGGAATTAACTCCTACGGCAGCCAGCTGGGAGTCAGCATTTCAGAGTCAACACAGGGCAACAACCAAGGTAAGCACTGCAAGTGGTGTCGTGTCAATTTAAACCGCCAAAGGCTCGATCACAGATGCTTCCACAGCAGTTTCTTAACTGGCTCAGTTCATGACCAGAAAGATGCCTTTAACCAGTCAGCGTTTGCAGTGGGTGTTTGTGCTGTTTTGGGTGATGCTGTGCCCGCACCACGTTCCCGTCACCACGCTGGCGATGGCTGAAAAAATAATTTTTGAGTATGTTTTTGATACTGACTTAGCCCTGAGTTCTCTCCCTGTTCCTCTTCGTTTTTGGTTATATCTCTGCACAAAAGGACAGCAACTGAAAAAAAACCTCTTACAGTTAAAGAGTTGGGGATTTTTCTTTCTTTTTTTTTTTTTTTAAGGCTTCTTTTTCAGTGTTAATTTTACCAACTTGCATATGTTTATTACATTTACTCCAGATCCATTACTGATTGTTAGGAACACATCCCATAAAATGGCACATTAACAGCACTACACCACGGCAGCAGTACCAACTTTGGCCCTTTGCTGACTCTTGAATATTTTGATTTTTAGCACTCGATTCCTGTAATGTACAATCTGTGGTTGCTGCACGAATAGCGGTGTTTAACACTCCCAGGCAGAAAAACCATGTCACATGAAGTTAATATTACATGTGCCATGTCAAAAGTCATCATGTAGGTAATTTTGGTAGTTTTTTTTTTAATAAGGTCTTACCAGCTCTGAATTACAACTTGGTAACCACTTTCAAAGCAGCTGTTGGATCACATCTTCCTAGGAAAGCTTTGCTGGGGAAAATCCCTTCTGCAGCTGTCGTGATAGCATTGTACTTCAGCGCTGAGAGCTGTGGTGTTCTTCAAGTTTCCTTTTGGGGAAAGAAGAGACTAAATTTTGGTTCTCAAATATTTGTGATTGTTTTTTAAAAGACAAAAAAAAAATTGTTTTTATTTATCCGGTTTATTCTTTGCCCCCAGGTAAAATATCTTCAAAGTCAAGCTGCTAACTCTGTGCGGGTTATAATTTCCCCTTAGTAATGTACTTGCTTTATTTGTAATTCTTCAATAATTTGAAAAGTATATACACCCATCCCCACCCCCTCAAAAAAAATGTGGGAAATCCCACATATATTATAAATTCTACCTCAGAAAAACTTGAGCACGCACTTTTTTCACCAGGTTTTAGAACAAATTTCAACTTTTAACAAATCAAATCAGACTGGCAAGACATATGCCCATTCGCTTCCAAAAGTTAGTTTCCCACATTGTTTGAAAACTTAATCTTGCTTGATTTGGAAGCACGTGCATAAAAAGCACAGAATTTAGTGTACCCGCGTAAATGCTGTAACTCATCTGGATTTAAATCAGGAATTTATTGAAGCAGGAACTATACAGGAGGAAGTTTTAAGCCCCAATCCGCTGACGTGTTTTGAAATGCATTTGGTGTTTTTGTTTAGGTTATATCCGTAACACAAGCAGCATCTCACCCCGAGGCTACTCGTCCAGTTCCACACCTCAACAGTCCAATTACAGCACTTCCAGCAATAGTATGAACGGCTACAGCAACGTCCCCATGTCCAACCTGGGCGTTCCGGGCTCTCCTGGGTTCATTAACGGCTCTCCAACAGGATCCCCCTACGGATGTATGTGCTCTGCTGCTTTTATACTCTTTCATATTTCATTCTTGCCCCTGCTTTATTTAATTTACCGCATCAAAAAATGCACCGATATCTTTCAAGAGAAGTTCTCAAGATTTAGTGAAGGTTTTTTGTAAAAAATTCTGATTTGTGATCTGGTGGGGTTTAGTACGAACTAGAAAATGTCCCCATTTTTAAAGCAACACAGGGAAATATTGAAGGTTACTTGGTTTTTCCTTCATTTTTTATATTCTCATACGGATGGCTCAGTGGCAAAGGCCACAGTGAGAAACGAGGTACAATCTGCAACTTTAGATGAATAAGCAAGTGACCGTTACTTTTAGCACAGACTACTCCGAATCCTGTGTAAAAGTCACTCCAAAATGATTAACAATAACTGAGAGCTGACTTGTGGATTAATTTCCTGTGAAACCCTACAACCTCGATAACCAGAAATATAACGTTGGTGGAATTAAGTTCTAGAAGTTAGTGATACCGTGTTTGTAGTTACTGGTTGTACCATGCGCGAGTCACTCTTCCTTCCATGCCCTCATTTCCCTCTGGTGAGAACGTGTGTGTGTCTGTACCATATATATAGATAAGAGGACGCACAGTTAAGCAGCTATTTAGTTAATTGGCCTGTTAGGTAATTATTTCCCTGCACGGCAGCTGACAGAGGGTATAGCTCCCAACAGTGTCAGGGCCACACCTTTCCAGAAAACACCCGCCACCCTGCAAAATACTCTTGTACTTACGTTCCCATCATCTGCAGAAGGCCTGACCCGCTCTGCAGGGATGGTGAAGGCTCCTTGCTGGTCTGAAACCTGCCCAACAATGTCCTTGCAGTTTGAGCTGTGATCTCAGGCTGACACAACCAACCCAAAGGCTGTTCAGGTGCTTTTGATACTTTCCCTGTTCTGCAGCTTTGCCATTGACTTCCACAAGGAAAGGTGCCTGCAGCGTATTGTTACTCTGATTTCAAACTAATACTGCCATCAGACTTGGAGATTCACTTGAACCCATGTGAAATACGGTTATTTGTTCCCAGTTTTGCTGAGAAATAGCTGATATTGTTCTTGGAAGGTGAGCAAACAGTTGCTGTTGGACATATAAAGACACATCCTGCAAGAGACTTCTTTAAACACAAGCCAATTTAGATTAAAATCTGAGCAACAGCTTAAAACATCCTCCCTCAACTCCAAGCAAGGAAATCTTCATTTTTAAAAGCTGAGGCAGCCTTCCCAACGTCCAGGCACAGTCTGTACGTGGACAGGCCATTACTGCCTGCTGTTTGTTCCTCTTGGCTCTCTCTGTCCCTTGATGACTTACCATTTTCTGATACCCTCGCCCTTCATTTTAAATAATTAAGCACTCTCTTTTCTGAACGAGTCAATAGTAACTACCTCCCTACTTTAGACTTCGGGTAAACAGCCAGGTCAGTGTGAGAATGAGATCTTTGTTAAGGAGTAAAACGAGTAACCAGAAGGCAGACGTTTTAAGCAGTTTTACTAAACTTCTGTAATTGCATTTCTGATGAGAATTCCCTTTTTTCTTTCACAGTAATGTCTTCAAGTCCAACAGTTGGCTCCTCCAGCACTTCTTCCATCCTTCCATTCTCCTCTTCCGTCTTTCCTGCTGTCAAACAGAAGAGTGCCTTTGCTCCTGTCATCAGACCCCAAGGGTCTCCTTCTCCTGCCTGCTCCAGTGGCAATGGAAATGGGTTTAGAGGTAAGAAATGTACAATCAATACCCAGCCTGCACACGTAAAGCGCCCTGTGCTAGCCTACGTAAACACAGTAATCATGTGAATACCTTTGCACTGACACCTCAGCACTCATAGTGAAAAGTCCGCCCCAATCCAACTGGATTAAAGCAATGCCTCAAGCTTTGTCTATTTGGTTTGAAAACAACAGGGAGCAGACACTCATTTACACCGAGAAGGATTTGACCCACGCTGCGTTTCAATACCGGCTCTTTTGTGCGGAATGACTTCTCCTTAGGCTTCAGGGACTTGTAAAACAAACGTCTGCCCTGTAGTTAATACACAGCTCTGTACCCAACAGCCAGTGTCTTGAAACCTGCTGCACGGTTTAGGCCCATACCGGGAATTGAGCCCTATAGTTCATTTACAGCCTTTTTAAAGGTGATCTGCAAAACAAATGTGAGTATTAAGATAAGAATGGAAACCTGTACTAAATTCTTTCATTTAACGGGCTGGGGGGGGGGGGNGGGGGGGGGCATACGGCACATAAATGTGCTCCAAGTCTCCATAAAAAAGCCTTTATAGGGCCTGAGAAGTCATCTGGCTCCTTCAGACTTCACTAGAGATACCACAGAAAACACAACTCTGGGAATTCAGCCACGCCAAGAGCCAGTGGTAATTCTAAAATGAGCCCTACAAACCGCACCTGTTGATTTGGGTGCGTTATAAATCCTTAGCTAGGCCACAGGGACTGACATAAACTGTGATTATTTTATATAATAAGGAAATTCTAAGTGTGTTGAACAAAAACAATTACATTTTTAAAAGTTAACTTACAGAATTCTGCTATATACCTGAAACAGCTTCTTCCCCTGCCCCAATTACACAAAACTCCGTGCTGCTCTAAGATCATCTCCCCAGTAACGAGAGACATTGATCTGCCTGTGTAAAGGCACAGGTATCGTGTTAGCAGGGAATATAATTTCTTTTCTGCTCTGTTTAAGGAAGATGAAAAGAAGGATTTGAAGCAATTTTTTTAAACTACAGTTATAGAAAGTTTTGTTGGCCCAACAGTTATAGCTGTTTATCTGGACTGCTTAGAGAGGGGTTTATCTTTGGTAATGTTTATCTGATCATGGTGTCTAGAGTCTCATCACTACCTGCTCTGCAGTTTCCTTTTTTTTTTTGGATGGGAGTGGGAGGGTCTTTGCATCCGGTAATAAAGGGATGTATTGATTTCACTGCATATTTATAAAAAATGAGGGGGAATTGCTCCCAGGTAACGTCATTTTAAACGGATTTAGTTACACATCTAATTGGGAAGGCCTACCAACTCCAGAATAGTGTGCTTGTTTAGCTTAAGCCAGTTGGACAGTGCTATAATCTAACGACAAATCAATGCGTTCAGAATCGATTTAAGTCTGCTTTAAAGTTAAACTTGTCTAACTGCTGTGCTGAGAAGGCCTAATTATTAAGAAGTTACCTATGGCAGTGCTAACCACAAATCAGTTCCCTGAGAACACCACTCAGTTTCTGGGAGACAGAAAAAGGACAGATTAAAAAGAACTTTATGTAAGTTAATACTTTTCTGTAACCCACCACGTCTGTTCTGTCTGCTTAGCAAGAGTTTCTCCCTCTTTTAACCCTTCTGTAAACAGGTAAAGTACTAGAGACCGTTTGGTGCCGTTCATACCATTTAGTATTTCCAACATATTTTATCCAATCTGTAAATTAATAATCAGTAAGAGATTCTAAAAACAGAACTTCAATATTAAGTATCACATAAAATCTCAAAGCTAAAACCCCTGTCCTCACATCCATGCATTTTTCCAGACAAAGGCCCACTCTTGAGGTGTTCAGGGTTAATCTGTCAGTTAAGGTTACGATTACTTACTGAAGTAGTTTATGCACAGAGAGATGCAGTGACTGTGGCATGGATAAACTGATACAAGAATTATTACCCTTATCCCTTTCGTTGTGGGCTGTCTCCTTGTACATCAACGCCCTGACACATGCATACAGTAATATGCTACAACTATTGTTTAAGTAAGTTTTCAGCAGATACAGTACCCAGCACAACGGGACTTGTCAGTCAGACTGCGACAACAGGCAACAACAGACGTGACTCACAGCAAAGGTAGTAGTCGCTTCGCAGTCTCGCACACATCTGCCCGCAGTTTGTTACGCCAGGTCGTTGTAACTATTTCAGCCATAGATGCAAATTCTTCTTTCCAACTGAAATATTTAAATTGATGCAAGCTGGGGAGCACATGCTTTGGAAAGGATCCAGATACACACAGCCTGATATCCAAATTAACGTTCCCACAGCGTTGACAGACAGATGTGGCCAGAAAGTCAACAGGAGGGTCCCAGAGAGGCTCCTTGAATGGACTTACTGTGCTGCAGCTTATGGGAGATTGTTAATCTCCTCTGCTATGCCATCGCCCTGTACTATTAAATTAAGAATAGATGTGCTGGTAATGTAATTTGTTTATTTATTTACTTATCAAACTTAGGCATCAGTAAATACTGATGGAGATAGAACAGCAAAAGCCCAGAGCAAGCAGTAAGTGTCTGCAGGCCCCCTCCCTAGGGAGTGCTCCCCAGAGCACTTCAGGCCAGTGTTTCCACATTACCTCTCAATATCCCCACCCATAATTTGGAGGAAACACCTCCCTGACAGGGATTTTTTGAGCTTTAATGTAATGTTTGCAATGTACTTTGGCTAGGTGTTTTGTTCAAAGGCAAAAGGTTCCTGGTGATACAGTCTCCATCCTCCTTACTGCGTCCTGTTGCAGTGAGAGTGTTAGAAATGCTCCCAGCACCTCAGGGCGTGCCAGTCTACTTAAAAGCAGCAATGAAAATCTAGAACATAGCTTCCACATATGTTAACCGCAGCAGTGATTAAGTCTGGATTAAAGCTAGTCTAAACGGAAGGAGCTGTATAAGCTTCATCCTCAAATTAGCATTCCCGTTATTCCAGGCAGTTTATAGTACTGCTGCAAATTTTATCTTTTGGAAGGAAAGTCCTGGTGATGCTTAAAAGCTGCTGGAGACAGTAGGACAGCTGGTAGAAAATCTATTGTATCTCAAAGGTATTAGCTAAGCACGCATCTTGCCCATCTACGGGCTTTCAGCTTGGGGCGGCACACCGCAGCCAAGACGTGGAATACCCTCAGATAACCCCCTGTGCCATGTGTTCCTGCTTACCTCTTTCACCTGCCATCTGCTGTACATTCTTACAGTGTAACGGGGCATGATAGGGAGAGAACAAGCAGCAATCCATACTGGACACCACTCGCTTCTATATACTCTCCAAATTGAGAGCAGGTGATCCTGATCAGAACGATTGTGTGCTCCGTTCATGTCATATGTCAAGGCAGTTTAAAAAAGGCACCAGGAAGATATAATGTGACATGACGCAACACGGCATGATAAATACACAAATGCCTAATCATCTCATCTCAGATGGAAGGCAGCTGATGGGAAAAGCAAGCAAATTGGAAACTGCTGGAACAGCATGGGCCGCTGACTGCCCAGATTACCTTTGGCCAGCTCAGCACATCTCAACATAAAAACGCAAGCTCAGTTACAAGGAATAGCAGGCAAGCCCCAGAAGGTCAGATGTTCCATTAACCATCAGGATCCTAGCCAATCCAAAAGGTATTGAAGTCTGATACCCTTAGGAACAGCCTCAATTTAGCAAAGGGGACATCTGCACTATTCCCTGAAGGAATACAGGTATTTGAGTTGAAGACCCAAATTATTAATATCTTGTCTTGACAAAGTTAGGGGAGTCAACAGCACTGGGGATTCCAGTCCCCTTGCATTAGAAGGCTGTGCAAACAGGCAACAAGAAAAATAGTTGCTCGGAAAAGTTTCCAAAAGGGTGGGATTCAGAAGAAAAGGCTGGCTCGCATTTACAAAGCGATGGTTCCCGATTGTTACCAGTCCAAGGCCTGACCTGACGTCGAAGCCCAGCGCCAGTCAACATTAAAGACACAACATTTAAAATAACTCTTTAACAGAGAGTCCAACCAGGTGAAAATAACCAGGCCATTTCCATGCTCGGAATGTTCAGCATTGTGCTTCTGCCTGAATCATAGAATCATTAAGGTTGGAAGAGACCTCAAGGATCATCCAGTCCAACCATCCCCCCCCCCACCTATTAACCACTAAACCATGTCCTTCAGTGCCACGTCTAACCTTTCCTTAAACACCCTCATCGGAGTGATTCCAGAGCCTAGACAGTGATTTACACATGCCAGAGGCTGCCGATGCCATATAGACATGATGTCAATAGATATGAAAAATATGTATCTGTCACCTGATTAAATTTAATCTATTGGAAGGGTGAAGCACATTTTTCTCCCCAGTTTATTGGCAGAGATATAAGCGGCACAGGCTGCTTCAAAATAAAGAAATCCTTAAGAAATATTTAAAACTTCTTGCTAACACTTCACTAAACAAAAATATCTCCTATTACTATTAATTACTTATCTTTCATTTGATGGGATGTTAATTTTAGTAGCTCATATGTCACAGACTTATTCAGGCTAGGAAAGAGCTCCATTTTTAATGGGAGAAAACAAAAAATCTGCTTTTTTTAAAGGAAGAAAATATTCAAGACTCTTAGGTGTCAGACAGAAAAAAATAGGATTTTGGGTAAGATTCAATATTGACTTCTCCTTTGCAGATGAAAACTTAGCCACTTTCTAGGATAACTGGAAAAATATATAACTGCAGAGTGGCTATACCTTCCTGTGCCCTTAATAATTAAATTAATGCATATCTGACTTTGCAAACACGCATTTTTATTTTAAGGGTGTTCCTAATTAACTTGAACTAAATCAAAGTAATTGTTTAGGCAGCCTTTTGTGCACGTACAGCTTAGCACCGTGGTGAGATAGTAACGACATCAGCACAACGCGATAGATGAGGCCAAGGGACCTTCCCCATCTCTTACCTCTCAATGGTTTCATCTGCTTTTTTAAAAAAACGTTACATAAAATACCGTTTAACCTGCTTACCGCTTGAGAGACAGACCCACCGCTTCTTTACAAATACCTCACCTGACTGTGGTTGGACGATCATGAATGGATGAATGAAAATCTCCCATCCATATACAGGATTTCTGAAGAGGGGAAAAAAAAAAAGTTAATTTCCTATGGAGGAAAAAATAAAAATAAGCTCTTTAGGGAAAACTTGCAGCTTTTGGCTATTTTTTAGTGTTGGAACCATCCTTCACAGAAGCTGTAATTTAGCTCACTTACTTACATTCTAGTTCAGAGGAAGATGGTGCCCCTTGTCCAAGCCACGGGTGTTTTCTGCTAGCTGAAAGCCAGCTGTTTTCCTCTGAAAAATCCTCTATTTTCTCTATCCTTTTCAGTTTCATAACAATAAGCAATAACAAATGCATGTGTTGCTTTACACACATCTCCATGGTTGTAATATTGAAAGTAAAACTGCAGATTTTCTAGTGGTAGCCACGCTGGAAGTTGGAGATCATAGAGTCACTGAGGTTGGCAGAGACCTCCAGGATCATCCAGTCCAACCGTCTCCCCACCACCATTCACCACTAAACCATATCCCCTAAGTATCACATCCAGCCTTTCCTCAAACAGGGAAACAGGTTGCTCTCCCAGCTCCCTGGGCAACAAGGTGATGTCAGTGAGGTGAAGGTGCAGGTGTCAGTTGCCCCTTTTATTAGGCCCAGTTACACAGGAGCTCGCTCTGCTCCCAGCAGCTCGCTGGCTTCCAGTGTGCAAACCCACCTTCCACACAGGACAGCTCGTGCACAGCCATGTTTCCGGCATCGCAGGGTAGGGATGTTCGTTCAGGTTGCTCGCAGAGCACCACTGGAGCGCTTCGTTTGCCTCTCCAAAGGGCTGTAGAACGATAAGATTGGAGTTTGCCCGAAACTCAGTGGCAAAAGAGGGAAACCAGACGAGAGCAAGACGTTTTACATGACGGTGATTGAAAATGCTCAACGCCCACCTTCTCTGGAAAGCATGGGTTTTAAACCAGGCCATAATTCAGACACCAGCGAAGCACCTGGGGTCTCTGAAGAACGAGCGCAGTGTGTGCACGCGTGTGTACACACGTACGTTTATAGAGCACTAAGCCCCTCTCCAGTCCTGACCAAATGGCTGTTTGAATTGCAGCGAGTTCTTTTCCTCCACCAAGTAAGACAGCCTTTTGAGGGGCCACTTGTATACACTAGGCTTATGATCATTATTAATTACACCCATTAAAGGTGCCTATCACCATAGCATCTGGGTACTATCCATGTTTGATTATTTATTTATAAAAAAATTCGCCAACCTTGTGACAATTTTAATCAAGTGTTTCAGTTGATAATTGCAAGCTGTCAAGGTTAATACAATAAGGCTCATCTCTAATTCTTTTTCCATTTCCCTCCAAGAAAAAAAAAAGGACCCTCTGGGATAATGACTCTGGTTTCTATATTCCCAACTCATCAGGGAGTGTCCTGCATTGAACCACCTTTATTGAAAAGTTACATCGATTCAATATATAGTAATACAGGCAAAAATAATTACAGCTTTGCTAGCAGTGTAAGACCTTAATCCAAACCTCACAAACATTCAATAAAAAGCGATACAGGCTGGGAATAGGCTTTTGACAGTGCAGCCCCAGAGGGGGGTGGAGGTGGGGTGGAAACGGACAGATGAGGGTATGTTAAAAGAGAGCAAAGCCCCGTAGATGAGAAAACAGGTGAGAAATGCCGGCCAATATCCCTCAGCCTACTTGTTCTTTGTTGCAGAAGGAGGTGAAGTTGCAACATCAGAATGAAACGCCAGTGAAACGATTAGGCTTTGCTTGTCCTTTCTCTGTTACAGTATAGTTTTACCTGAATTTGTCCACTGACAGGCTCTGTCCTGACAACTTCTGAGGGGTCTCTCTGCTCTGGGGCACTTAGAACCTGGAATGACAAAACGCTTGGCCTGGGGGAGGCACAAGGAAGGAGAGGAACACAGGGATTTGCTCCTTGCCTGGGAGGAGAGGAAGGGAGGTAAAAGAGGGATCACCAGAATCCCAGGGGTAATAACATCCTCCTCCAGATTGCAGGTCCGTCACTAGGTCGAGCACAGGACTGCTGGATAACATAATATCTTTAATTATACAGTTAAAACGTGCTTTCCCTTAAATTTAGGGAACTTTCCAAAATGCTGCATCTACAAGTATCCTTGAAGAGACGTGGCACAAACTGAGCCCTGGTCTTTGCTTGGATCTGCTGGAAGTTTTCCTTGAACAAAAAAAAAAAAAAAA
>VWZZ01005982.1:328921-431623 GCA_013399095.1 Psophia crepitans
AAAAAAAAAAAGAACGTCGATAACAATAGTATCAGAAAAGGGATTTATGCCAGGCTGGCCTATCCCCCCTTGGGAACAGACTTTAAACTACACTGGCAGCAGACCCTGCGTGTCCCAAATTAAACCACATCAGCTATGCCAGGGTCTGCTGCCGCTCTGCACAGACAACCTACACAGCCACAGGCGGTGCCGGACTCTGTGCCAGCAGGAGGGATGACAGCACGCAGGGCCTGGCCAGGCGCGGTCGGTGTAACTGCTCCTTTCTTTGCTGCAGGCAAAAGCCCCAGCCGGGTTACCTCAGACAAACAGTTTAAATTCTTTGAGCTCACCTGGATGATTTTGCCTGAAGCAGATAAGAAGTGCTCACACAGACTGAGCCATTGGGATACCTGTGGGATGGTGGGGAGCAGCTGAGGGCACGCACCTTCCTCTGCTACCAGCCCAGCAGACTCTGGTGGAGGGCATCATCCCAGACCTAAATCAGGTTTTCTTTTCTAGAGGACAGAAAGGGAAGTGTGTGGTTAACCACAGGGAGAAGGTTCTCCACTGCTGGGCTGGGATGCTACCATTGGGGTCCTTTCTTGGTTTTGGGGGTGAGGAGAAGGAAAGTAGCAGCCTCCTTAGTGTTATCAAAAACCTGTCTCCTTCTAGTGTGTGTGTGTGTGTGTCATCCCTACTTCGAAAAAAGGCATACAAATATTTACCTACTTTATTTAGGGTTATGTAAATTGCCTGTTTGAAAAATAATAAATTGCTAAGCAATTTTAAAAAGTAGGTGTTTAACTTAAGACTGTTGGGTTTCACTTTCTCTTTCAGCTATCTGCCAAAATTGGCAGGAACTTCTAGCTAAAACATGAAAATATTTATTTTCCTATTGTATTAAATCATAGGCTGTATCCACAGTTTTAAAATCAACAAAGCTCCAATAAAAGACTGATGTTAGCTGAGGATCTTGCCCTAAGCATTGTTTTAAACACTATGAACATTCGGGTGAAATTCCTTCTCAGAGGACAGGGCTGTAAACACATGAATAATCCCACAAATTTCAGTGACCATAAATCTTTGCAGGATTAGGACCTTGCACTGCACTGAGGCCCCTTTGAAAATATGACTCACTCATTTGTTATATAAATACATATAAACTTAACTTACCCCTCAAAACCTTTGGGAACAGCACCAGTTCCAGGCAGCTTCAAATGTTGCTGTTGTCAGTTACGAAGAATATAGCTGCAATTAAAGGCAGTGAGAGTGACTAATAAATAATTTACGCAAGCCCGGTGTTCTGGGAATGTGCCAGGTAAGACTACAGCGATTCAGGCGTATGGGGTAAACCAAGTGAGAAAGAGGCTGGTGCGTTATTTCCACTGAAACTAAATTAGCAAACCCCAGCTCTGGTCATTGTCCAGTGAATTGAGACTTGTAACAGGCAAGGTCCCCTTGGCTTTCACAGCTTTCCTCACCCACATCGTCACCCGTTCTGCAGGTGAATGAGCAGGCTGAGTGGGAGCAGGAGGACCCTGCTCGTTCTGGCTTTCAAGAATGATTTTGAGCGTTTGACTTGAGGGAGCATTAAAAGCCTGAATGTTTGGGGACAGTTCTGAGCAATGGCCATCTCCAGGGCCATCTCTCAGGAGATTGCTTTTGGTCAATTTACTGTGAACTAGCAGATTGTCCATTGTCTGTCATCATGGTCAGTCCCACCATGTTAGTTCTCGCTAAAGCCTAAAAGCCTTGAGAGGAACTGAAGGTCTAGTTTAACCTGCAGATACGGCCACTGCCACAACACGTGACTGCACACAGAAGGGTGAAGGGCTCAAATATATTTTGTTCCATAAAAATTTGCCAGAACTTCATCTTTGTCAATTTTCTTTTTCAGCCATGACTGGTCTTGTCGTTCCCCCGATGTAAGGCAGAGGCAGCTTTGCTCCTCTCCCTCTTCCCTTTTTTCCTCTTTTTTTTTCATTTTTCTTTTACAGCACAAAACTACTTATTGTGATGGACCACTAAAAAGAAAAAAATAGCACTACAAGCTCTTTTTTGGGGGAAAGCCAGGCCCAGGAAACAAAAAGGAACATTTTTTATGGATTGGACAAGATAGAAGTCTGCATCTTTTACCTGTTTCATATTTCCGACACAACCACGTCAACTCCTAAAACATTGTGAATGAAGAATCAGCCAAGAGCCAGCACGAACAACAGTTGGCAGAACGGAATTAGAAACGCAAAGTCTTTCTTGAAAGACGTGAAACCTTCCTAAGATTTGTAAAATATTAAAAGGAGAAAGAAATTGGCAAAATGATTCAAGCTTGATATTTTGGATACAATTTGTTTTACTTTGTAGGGGAAAAAAGTTGAAGTTTCTATTTTCTATCAGATATCGATTTAGTTTATGCAGAAAAAAAATCAACAAAACAGGGTACCAGCATGAAAGAATTTCTAGGACAAACTGACATGAATGATGGAACTTTGGTGTATGTGTGTATTTGCTTATAGTTTAACCTCTTTAAAAAATGTAAGATGTTTTACAATTATTTAAATAAATAAACTTGTAACTTATTGTATGTAGAGGTAGAAATTAAACCCTTTTTTGGATTTTTTCCTCCAGTTGTACAATGAAGAAAAATGATGCAAAAATGTAGTGATAAGTTTGAGATATATTATTACTGCTGCAATTGCTCCTCACTTCTTCCCTCTTACTGAATTCATGTGCAAGGATGTATAGGATTCTTTCTGGTTAACAAAACCATCAGAAACTTTTACATACATTGTGGTATACAGGTCCCTAATTCATGTATGAATTTGCATCCTCCTCATCTTTCCCCCTGCTGTTTTTGGTTTCAATTAAAATATTCAGGTACTAAGACGAACTGGGAAGTGTCAAAGCCCCTGTTGGCGAATGAGTGGCACTTAGGGATTTGGACAAACCAGGTTTTTCATGAGGTACTGAGTTTATTTTCTAGATTCAATGTATGAATTAGGAGGGAAAGGGTTCTCTATCATAGTCTTTTTTCCATGTAGTTAGAACACCTTAAGTTCAGTTATACTTCATATTAAGGGTGCATTTATAAAGGGTAAATATGTATTTGACTGATTTATGCACTTTTATCCTGAGTCATTAAAAATGGTGAGTATTTTCCATTTATATGTTGAAGTTCATAGAAGTAATCAATTGCTTTGAATTTTTCTGCATTTTAGCATAAAAAAAGGTTTAGTTCTCCTTCGCATCTCCTCTCCTGAAATTGGAAAGTGAGCACAAGTCTGACAAAAAAAAACCCAACAACACTAGTTATTTGACTAAACCGGAGACCACTCAACAGAATTGGATTGTTGGAAAGCCAGTTTTTAAGAAAGGAAAAAAAAAATCAGCTACACTACTTACACCCCACTAAAATACACACGATTCATAGTGGTGTGAATAGTTCCTGTGAGAACATCTGCATGTTACTAAATAAACCCTGAACATATGGCCCCCTGACACTGTACTTGTCCATTTGCCCAGTAGTTTTATCGATGGGTGAGTAAAATAGTGTTCTTGGTGATCCGTATATATGGTAGAAGATGTTCAATTCAGTACTGGACTCAGGAGGGTGAAAATGGTGACAACTGGCAGTGCTGAGGCTCTCTGGAGGTCGTTTGGAGCCACTCTGGAGCTAATTGGATTAGTAATAGACTAGAAAGCCTCTACCTAGATCCCTGGTTCAAACCCAGCAGCAGTGATGAGTGACTGAGGCTGGTGGTGGGTGGTGTTTGACTCGACAGTCATACAGACTTTGGGTTGGGGCTTCACTAGGTGCCTTTTTGATGCTATTGAATTCCTTTTAAAAAAGCTGGAGGAGTTTTACTGCCTTCTACAACTCAAGGCCCAATTTATCATCTCAGCAAAAATTATTTTTAGAAGCAGCTTTAAAGAGAGATTTGGTGGGAATAATGTCTTTTTAAGAAGCATGAATATAGTTAGCCACAGGCTCACAGTCAGACTACTGAAAGTGTCTACGTTCCAGAAAAGATGAAATAACTCACCATTAAGGATGGTTGCAAGTTCATTGATACTGCAGGTTCTTTGGGTGCCCTTCATGCCGTCGAGGAAGCAGCGATCACTGGAGGTCGGCGAGGCACCCAAGCCTCGGAGCCAGGTGGCCTCTGAAATAGGAAGGAATCGCAGGTGTCGAAGTCTGGAGCTGTAACTGTGTACGGACACCTTTGCTAACACAGCAGGGTGCACTGTCTGACCTGATCATTGTTATTCAAAATAATTAAAAAAAAAAACAACAAAAAAACCCCAAGCAACAAGAAAAGTATTTCAGAATTTCGTAGGTACCGATATCCCAGCAAGGCTAAGAGTAGAAGGTCCAAATTCATATTTATATATTCAGGGGGAAAAAAAGAGATTGAGGATTGGCAATAAAACCTCCATAAATTTCAGTGACTACTACATTGAGTCTTAGAGTTAAAAAAATTTATCTTTTTAATGAACCAGACTAATTTCTGATCTTCTCTGTCCCCTTTTTGAACTACTAAAACCCCCCAAACAGCTCCAAAGCATTAAGATGCTGGATTTCACACGCCCCTCCCTTTCCCTGTACAGCTACACTTTATATTGTATCATCTCTGGTTAGACTCAGAATTCCATGCCCAGCAAATATCCCAGATAGCAATTTCTAGACCACATGCTGAAGAGCAGCAGCTTGCTACCTTAACTCCTCTTACATCTGTTTTTTTTTTTTTTACCAAATCAGAATTTTCACTACAAAAATCTCAGTCAGAAAAGTTTCCAATGTAAAAAAATTGAGACATTTCACGGAAAAAGCTATTCTGTTAATTGTCCACCCTTCTTTTTTTATTATTACTTAGTCAGCACAGGCACATAAAAAAGATCACTGAAGTCTCAGGAAGATTCAGGGGAAAAAAAAAAAAAGACTGGCTAAATAAAGAAAAGGTTCTGAAATGCTTGGCATTCTGTTCACCCTTATTTTTATTAGTGCTGTCCCGTTGCTCAAGTGGGAGAGCCATGAGTCCAAATGAGAAAGAAAACCTCCCTAGAAAGCTACTTCATGTACTTGTAGGAAGAGAAACAAACGGAGCTGACTAGGTTGATGCAAACATGAAAAAATGACTTTTTCTGGTTTGATTTGAGCCAAACAAATGAAAAATTAAACATAGGAATGATTTAGAACATGGATTTTGCTCGTGCGTGGAAATCATCAGACTCAAGATGAGCGTAGAACTTACCGGTAGCTTTACGAAGAAAAATGTGTGTAAATAAATACAATCAGAAATCCTTGACCATGAAAGAGGGACTTTGGCAGTGGCAAAGCACCCAACAAAAAGGAAAAGTCATGTAAAAATTTATGTGTACGGATTTTTTCAATGTAATAAGCAAATCTGTCCTCTTTTAGTTAATTGCTGTTTAATATTCCCTAACAGCTTTCCTTTTTGCCACTAGAAAGATGAAAGTGTTGCGATAGGTAACTACAAATTTTATCATAACTTTGAAAGAGTACATTTTATTTCATTATTTATCTTGGTATAGCATCTTACTCTCCCTGTTTCTTTGCACACTTCCAATATGCATGGTTTTTAAAGACCGTTTCCTCCCTTCTGTAAATTAAGGCCTCATTTCTCCCTACTGTATAGTTTTGGGGTTGGCTGGTCGGTTTTTTTGGGTTTTGGTTTTTTTGCTTTGTCAGTTATATACGGTACGAAGTTGCTATGCACAGAGCTTTTGTAAAGATAGCTTTTTTTTTGTTTACTGTTTTTAATGGTCCTACTTATGGAAGAATATCTTGTTTGTAAAATGAATATGTCTACTTCAGTTTTAAACTTTAAATTATCCTAACAAAAAAATAAAATTTTTGTACTGTAAACAAGGGGGGGGAATTATCTTAATTTCAGAATATTCAATGTGCTTTACTCTTTGTCATCTTTATGAGTCACTCAAGGTACTGTTACAGCAATAATACTTTAAAAAAAAAAAAAAGGTTAATTACCTGCTATGTGGCAGTTTTTCAAATCAAGCATTCATGCTTCTCTGTAAGATGTCCACCCACAATTTGGAAGGGACAGATCTAGATGATGCCAGTCACAGAACAAGATGGTAATTGGTCTCCTCTGACCATTCCACAGCGACAAAGTCGACAGCACCGTCGTGAGAATTTAGTCCTTTTGGGGGAGGAAAGGAAGCAAGAGGTAGGACAGCCGTAGCTTTTTGTTAGTCAAGGCACAAAATCAAAACAGAAACCTCAGGCTGAGCCTGGCCTTTTCTTGGGCTCCAACTGCTGCATGAATTTGGGGTTGTTACTTGGTCCTGGCTTCGGCACTTTGTGCACAACTCTGAGCAAAGGACGACATGCTGCAGAGATGAGAGCCATTGGCTCCTCAGGAAAAAAACCCTGAAGCGTATCTACATATCTACTCCTCCTTGCAGCAGAGCGCATGGTTTAGTCTCTGGGATGCACAAATACCCTTCTTTCTGGCTCCAGGTCTCTGGCCAGTAAGCGAGCCCGAGCGGCAGTGGCCTTCCTGCCCTTGCACTCCGGTCTGCCTGGTCTTCGGGATGAGTAAGATACGCTGGCTGCCAAAGCCCAGGGCAGGCATATGTAGGATAGGGAATTTCTGTTCCCTTTGTAAAAGCGTACAGTAAAAAGGTAAATTAGCTTTGTCTTCTCAGAAAAATAATAAAAAAATAAACCAGAGTGCTGAAAAGGGTCTCGGACAATGATAATCGGCTATCTAAACCAAGAATATTCTGTTTTCTTGTGTGAACATCATGGGAAAAGTTCAAACAAATGAAAATTTTCTTTCATGATGAAACCCACTTTCATTGGCGCTTTTGGACTAACAGAAGACAGAATCTGAGTCAGTGTTTAAACTAGTGCCAGATGTCAGTGAAAGCATCTGAAAACATTAGGCACTATCAACCAAGCGCTGAGAAGAAACCAGGGTTGTTTTGGTAATCCGCTTCAGTTACTCATTCAAGGAGAACACACCGTGAGTAGCTGACTTTCCCAGCACTGAAACCCAAGTTGTCCACCGTCCTACTGAAATACTCTTCGTCTCCTCCTGAACAGAGGGCCATTCTGCTGAACATCTGATTCCGCCCCCCCCTCCCTGCCCCAAGAAGTCCCAGCAGCGTATTAAGTGATGATTTCAGTGATAATACTAACAGTTACTTTAAAAGAGATTCTTAGTCTTTAACAGTGACCTCCTGTTACAGTCAAGTGAGGAAGTTCATTATGCAGATGAAAGCCTGGCGATCTACTGTGTTCCGCTACCGCTTTGTTACCTCTTTTATGGACCCCGTGATGTACAAATGCAGCGTGTGCCTGTGATGTGTTGCCGCTCTCGCCTTCAGAGCTGTCCTGTAGTCTGAGCAAATTCCAAATAAAATGCTGAGTGAGGGAGGGAGGTGTACAAGGTACCCCAGCAAGAGAGTTTCAGAAAAAACACATTAACTCCTAAATTAAAAAAGCATACAAACAATTCCCTCCAACAACCCCAAGTAGCTTAGATGGTTTCATCCAAGACTGTACCGGAAGGGAATCTCTATTAAAAAAACCAAAACAATCTCCAGGACCAGTTACATTGTCTTGCTGAACCTATTTTAGTATCAGTCTTGCCCAATTCTTAAAAGCCAGGGTGAAAAGCTTTTTCTTGGCCCACGTTAAGACCAAGAAGGGACTGAAATGACCAATAAAGGACTGAAATCTGCAACCTTCTTAAGTCCTTAATTCACTAAGTTTTACAGGCCGATCAAATTGTTCATCCTGTGTAAGAGTACTGCCATGCTCTGCAAAGAATTTAGCAACATTTCTCACCTCAAACATAGAAAGCGGTCCTTTTTCCAAAGGCAAGGTATCTGGAGAGCCGTTAACCCGTACAGTGCCAAGAACACCGAAGGACCAGTTCTCCTAACAGCAGCCGTAAGCGGAGCCTCCCCCATAAATGGCCAGTGCAAGCCCAGTTTGGCTTTGCCAAGGGAGCAGCCGAGTGCAGTGGGGCATGGCCGGGTTGCCAACTGCACGATGCCCTGGTTCAGAAAGGCCTTCTAGAAAAGCGGATTTTTCTCTCCCACCCTCTTCTTTTCCCTTTACAGGTCTTTTCTAGATGGGTGATTTGCAAGAACTTGAATTTCACTTTAATAAATGGTGAAACAATAGCCACTCATTCAGCCACTTACACAGGGCAGCTAGGGAATTGCCAGACCAGTTAAAATATTTATCTCAGTGACAACACACAGCTGTTGAGGTGCAAAGATCTGAAGCTTTAATCGCACCAGGTTATTTAAGTAGGAATGTCTCATTAACTCCGCTTGCAGGACTGGATTAAACAGACAGCTGGTGGCCATAGCAGAGGGTGCAGACAGAGCAGCCATGACAGAGCCGGCGGTGAGCAAACATCCGTGGAGATGAGGGGAAGCAGGAAACCCAACACTTCCCTGTCCCAGCGCGGAGGGCACCAAGATGCTGTCCCGTGGAGGCAATACAAGAAGGTTGGGGGAAGGCAGATCTGCCGTCCTGCTTCCTTGGTGTTTGTGCCAAGTCACAACAGCAGCAGAAAAAGACAGGGAATGCCAAAACACAAGCCTGTCCATCGCCAGTTCCTCTTCCCGGGGGGCGCGGGTGTAGCACGCTATTTTCTTGTTAGTCTTCTGCCAGATTTACAGCTCGTGTCCTTGGAGAAACTCATCCCCATCCATTTTTTTAACCTGTATTCTCAAACGCAGGGGCTGGCGCTTCCCGGTTTTGTATACAAGTTGGTAACTGTCTGCGTTGGCTGCGATCCTCCCGCTGTTAAAATCAGCGTCAGGTTCAAACCTACCTTACTTAATTACAGGGTCAGGCTTTAACGAATGGGATGCTGGGTAGAATGAGTCAGAAATTGCATATAGCAGTAGCCTTCAGGGAACAGTGAGAAGGGAGGGGAGAGCGGGACGGGGGAATAAATAGCTGGCAGAAGTGAGAGATCGTCTACTGGTAATAATACCAGCTCTGCCTGTTTACAAGCTCTAGACTTGACAAGACATGGGATGGATCCTCAGCTATCGTAAACCAGAGTCAGTGGAGGTGTACCGATTTATGCCATCTATAGATCTAGCCATATAATTACTTTCCCCTCCGGCCTGCAAACCAAAAGCACAACTACAAAATAAGTGGGGAAAAAAAAAAATATACTAGCATTGGATTTCCTTTATGTTCACATTCATCCCAGCACAGCACCCAGACGGGCACCAATCTCTTTACTTACTTACACTGCAACGGTGCGAGGGCTTCAAGATCCGTACCCGCCATGGAGGGCAACGTATAAACAAGTCATGGAAACACTTCCCAACCCAAGGAAGTTACAATCCTTTCCCGAGTTAACACGCTCTGCTTGTATTCGGAGACAGAAAGCGCAGGGAGGGGGGAGAGGAAAAGGAACTGAAGGATGTCCTTTGGTACGTTATTGGCAGAACTCTAAGGGTCCTTCTAAATTTAACTTAAGGGGTTTTACAGCTCTTTGTCAGAATAAAGGACCCTCTATACGTTTTGTCATATTTCAAAGCAGCGGTGACTTTACAGATATGCTGTGTTGCCATTTTGAAGGTGTTTTGCAAATCTCCGACTCCTGGAGGCAGAGGAATTCTAACTGCTTAAGTAATTTTTACAAAGGAAGATCCTTAAAAACACAACACAGCTTTTCAGAAAGGCATTGATGAGCATGCTTACAATTGTGGTTATTTTTAATCTAAGTCGTGAACTTCTGAGATACGACTCTCGATTACATCCATTAATAGAGCTGACAGTAGAAAGAAATACGTCCAATAGCAAGTAGGCTTTGGAGAACGCTTCAAGCCAGGTTGGAGAACGTACCTGGCCTTGATGAGGAATTCACGCACCGCTCCTGTTCTCGGGGCTGTGTGGTTTGAGGGGCTGCAGCGATATGCCGTAACAGACGGACACTGCTGCGGGATTCGGATGCAGGACTTCCTCACCGCTTCACGGAGAGTGTAGGAACTTGATTGAAATTTAGCAGCAGGGTCCCTATGACACTGCAATTGCTATAGTCATTTCTTTGTCTTTAAAATGCCATATAATTGCTAATGTAATTAGTGATGTATACAGAGGGGGCCCGTGCAATTACCAAGTCCTAAGATCAAGTAATTAATGTTCTGTCAACAAAACAGCAACTGTTTCATTAACAACTGTCTGGATCTCAAACAGATCAACTCAGAACGTTACCCACTTGGCTGGGTTTTGAATAGCAGCGAATTCAAACCCAAACCACACCAGCCAAATGAGGGGACTGTGGCATCCTCCACCTGCAGCTACCAGTCCTTTCTCCTCCCAGTCATTAACACTGCACCGAGAGCAAGGGTTCACATATCCGGGGTCTGCTTCCATGCTGGCAGTTGATGTTCCCAGTTTTATAAACTCAAGTATTAAAAACTTGTGGTGGGTTTCAAGGACCTGGAAAGTTTTATTAAACATCGTGGGACTTTTATTTTTGGTAAGGCCTATGATTTTGGTGTCCTTTGGATTTGCTTCATATTAACAAGCTTTTCTCTACCACCATGACCCCGAACACCAACCTCATAATGTAAAAGGAGGAGCTGGGTGTCCACCCTGATTTCATTTTTTGTTCTCCTTCCTTTATAAATTCGATTGTTTTACAAAGAGCTTTTTAACAAACATTTACCTTGCCCTTTTTCCTTATCACTATTGTGTTTTGGCAGCTCACAATCCTTACAGTGGTAACCAAAACCACTCCTATGTCTCTTGCTTATCTTATTTCAATCCTTGTATCAAGAGGCCATTTTCAAGGGCCCAGATCCATGGAGACTGGAGGAGCTGGACGGTCCTGCACCGCTCCGGGCTGTGCCCTCGCATCTTGAGTGCCGTCGACTTGTTCTTTTCCTCCCAGTTTGCTGTTTTGAGGGACTCCAGGTCCTCCTCTCCCCGAACACCACACAAAGTGCTGATGTGCCATGGCACCCATCAAACTCACTCAATGGTCCCTGTGGCCCAAATAAAACACTTGCTGGGCAACGGGGTTCAGCACCAGCACTGCCTTCCACCTCCAGATAAGTTCTGCGCTCCGCGGCCTCCCAGTTCTTGCAGAAGAGGAAGTTTCCGTTGCTGTTATGTCCTCCCTAAACCAGCTTAGAAACCTGTTCTCCCTACGTGCTTTTTCCCTGCCTCAGAATTGCACCCGTTAACACAGCTAAACGATAAACAATAGCTGTGGTAGAGTAGAATTAAGCAGCAGAAGCAAGAGGGATCAACAAGGATTTCCGGTGAGATTTGAAACACAAACAAGCACGAGGAACTCTAAAAGTACACAATTTTTCCTCCCGCTCTGCGCGTGTCATTTTATTACGGGGTAATTAAAGAACACTTTAAAATTGTGATTAATAGGCTTTTTAGCTTCAGAGAAATCAAATCTTTGATGTCAGTTGCTTAAACATTCCATTTACTTTGCCATTGAGGAATGGAAATAAATAAAGAATGGCAAGTATGGGGGTTTTTTCCTCCTTTCATTTTACTTACTGTGGGAAAGCTTTGGGTGAAACTGAGATTCATGCAGCAAAATGACGCGCTCCCAGACTAACTAAACCGAACCTTGTGTCACACGTGCCAGCAGCTCGGGCACGCCAGCAGTGCCACACAGTGCTGCTCAATGGGGTTCAAACAGCGGTTGGTATTTACACACACCGAGCGCACAAGGTGCTGCACTATGTGTAACCACATGCCGAGTTTTGCAACCGTTGCTCCAAGATATTTGGCCATACCATTTAGAGGTTCCCTTTTGTAATAAGCCCTGGTCAGCACCAAAATTTCTGATATTTTGCTATTGTTTTTTTAAAGGGGGTGAGGGAAACAAATGCTGATAACACAGATCCTAACCCAACAGCAGGCACCTTCGCAGTCCATTCCCTGGGGACACGCAGCTTCCGTGGACTGAGGGAACGAGCTGCTCCCTTTGTCTTTAGCAACGCTAGCAAATCTCAGATGCACAAAGCCTGGTTTTCTGCCTAGTTTGAGCCACTGATTGAAGTAATGCCTCTCAAGGGTGCTTTGTTTTTATTCCATATAACTATTTTCAACCATGGGTGAATTTACACATGATGGAGAGTTAAGAAAGAAATCAGTTCTAATTGCCCTTCCTTTCCCTTTTGTTTAAGATCTGGACTCCATAGCCACACAGCACAAACCCTTGGTAGCCTGCGTTACGTGTCTTGGCATACAGATTGTGGAGGTGCCTATTCCCATAACAGTATTTTCAGCCCACTGGCAGCCTATATGGCCAATATTTTTTTTTCCTAAAGAATAATTATTACCTTTTCTTTCCTCCGGTTCTCCTTTCTCCACTCAGCCTTTCCCTTTACCTCCAGAATTACGGATCTGTCCGAAGAACTTCCATGACCAGTCACTGAGAATCTCCCAGTTGTTGAATCTCATGAGGCAGGGCAGTGCTGTGGTTTTACAGAAATGGCTCCGAAGCACTAAGGCACACACAAAAATCGATGACACTTGAACACCTGAGTGCCTCAAAGTATCGTGCCCCTAAGTGATTTGCCCAAAGCCCAGCAGAAGTCTGTGGGATCAGCAGAGTCTTGAACCTATGTCCCAGAAGTGACAAAGGTACTGTAGGAAAGGGGTAAAAAGTCAAAAGGCGGGTCTTTGAGTGAATATACAATCTATTAGCTATATATAAGCACCAGTTTCTTAAAGTATTTTTGAAGCATTACTGGCAGTGGTTTACTTCATGGTTCTCTTCTACTCTTTGCATGAATCCTGCCTGATACACTCTCTTCCTTCCAAGTATTTGTAACATGTCACGCCTATATGCAGATTAAAATTATGGATGCTTTTCATTCAATTGCTCTTGGAAGAAAAAGGGAGGGGTGGGAAGGGGGGAAGAGCCAACTTTAATACTCTACAGTAGCACAAACCTCTTGGGCATAAAACATCGTTCAGGTAGACACATCTGGTGAAATGCATCACATCAAATTAGTACCAAGGGTATTGAGATTCTAAGACGACTGGCAGACAATTCCCCTTCTAATGTACTGCTTTTTAGATTGTTGAAGAAACTTGAATCCCAAATCTCCTGTGAAATGAGTGATACTAAACATGCCTGCTCAAATACTGAAAGTGAAGATCAAAGACACAGTGTCCAAATTGGCTTTGCAAACAAAGCAAGCCCAGAGATCCCCAAGAGAACGTGGTGCTAATTTTATCAGATCTCCTTGACTTCTTCCTCCCAACAGCGTGTCATTTAAGAAAAATAATAATAATAATGAGAATGCATTTCTCTCTGTCAGAAGCCTTGTTGTAAGACAAACAAATTCATTCCCTTTTAAGTATATGCTTTGCAAGTCACCTAATAGTCTTAATCTAGTTTAAATGAAAAATGAGAATGTTTCACTCTCTGAAAGCTACCTACATCTTAGTCCCCGAACCGCACATATACAAACACACACACACACACCGCCATGAATATTTCAATACAACTCAGCCTTTCAGATCAATACAGGCAACTCTCAAGTTCTATTGATTTTTCAGAGGTTTGGCTCACAGGGGTGATAAAATATTTCTCAAGTTATGAAACCTGAGTTAAGGAGCTTTTGCTGACACTTCAGCATTTACTAGACACATCTCTCTCCGTCTCGATTTATGACTAAGCAATAAGTCTTGGTAAGGTGGGCAATATCATCCCATAGGGCCCACTTAAGGTCAAAAAGAGAAGTCAGGATAATAGGACAGCCCTTCGGGTCCCTAAACTTCTGTTTTCTGTGGGAATCACTTCTTCTTTTCCACATGCCCTCAGAGTCCTTATTCCAACATTCATTAGCCAGTGAGTGAAATTCCCTTTCAGTGTACCTCTGTAAGCTGTCAAAAAGAAAGGGACACCAAAGCAGACACCAAATAAAGCAACTCCCTGCTGAGGCAAGGAAGCTAATCCTCTCCATATGGAAAGGAAATATACTTAATTATGTATTTATGCATGTCATTGCAGGCTTATATCTTGTTTCACTTTCATCCACAATGATCCAAACCTATTTAAATATAATGAGTAAACATTTCTGTTTTTACAATAACATAAGCACACGGTCGCTCAACGTTTCCCAACCATTTCCTTGCAGGACATGCTAATTTAGTGTAGTTATTACTTGCACTGAAGCAGCACCTAGGGAAGCCAGCCATGGACCATGACGCCACTGTGTTAAGGTGTTTATAATCACAAAAAACAGAAGGCAATCGCTAGCCCCAAAGAGTTTACAGCTGAGCTGAAGAAGCATTTTGAGCTAGAAGATGGAATCTGTGGATTCTGGTTCCAATATTCCAGTTATTCCCTCCCTAACGGGCATCGCTGTGTAACAAAGAATTCCATTTCTGATCGAGTGGAGAGCACGCAGTCTAACACGCCATCAGGCTGGGACCAGGCTGTTTGCTGGCCCTGCCAAGAGACCTTTTGCATATGACAGGCTAGTAATGCTCCCTGTACCTCAGTTTCCCTTTGCCCCCTTGTAACCGCCCCATCTGCTTAGATTACAAATTCCTTGGTGTAGGGATTGGCTAAATCATGTCCAGGCAAAGACCCGACCTTAAGGAGAGTAGAATACACACAAGCAACAAATCTTACCTTAAAACCTACCCAGGCAATGCTAACATATTTACAAAAACAATAAACACATTTCAAATATTAGAATTCAATTTCTGAAATCAAAAGCAGCGCCTATCCTTGGAGGCTGATCAGATGTGGAGGCAAAAATCAGATTGCATGTGCAGACACAGAGAGGAGAGCCAAGGCTTAATTCAGTTTCCCTGTTTGTTCTGAACCTCGTTAATAGTTCTACACCTAATGTGGCATCTAGCACTGAAGCACCACAAGGCATTTTTCTAAAAAGATGACTACTTATTATTCCTTGTGAACAGATAGCAGCATAAAGAAAAAAACGAGGTTAACTGACTTGACCCACAGAAGCGATCAAGTCCATAGCAGTTGTATTGATTCCCCATTGCCTTCTCCAGCTTTCCCTCCATTTTGTATTAGCTCTTTTGTTTTCAGGAATTAGGATTCATCTTTCATCACTTGAAATTTAAAGACCTTTATCTTGGAATAACCTCATTAAGTGGGACAAGTCCTACAGACTCTCATTACACACCAGTGCCGTCCCTTTCCTGGGTGCGTATCAGCTGTTTACCACACACAATAGGCAGGGCACTTTCTGGGTGCAGGAAATACGTTTGTTACATTTCAATGGGAAATCTGAAATTGCAGAGTTGCGTGTTAAGAGATATTAACAATTTGGTAATTACTGGGGAGTGGACCCAGGAGCTGCGTTGCTTTGTCCGTACCTGGTTTTACAGCAGTTGTGAGGCTTTGCACACCGAGGTGTTACCGGGGCTGGAGGCTGACAGCAAGGGACCAAAGGCTGTTTCTGACCGGGGTCTGTGTCCTGGCGCTTGGCCGGTGCCGGCGGTGGCAATGTGCCAGATGATTCCATTCCTCAAATGTTCAGCTCCACTTTTCTTATTACCTCCAGCATTTCAGGCCCTTTAGTAATTCTGAATACTTCCATTCGTCTACAGAAGTCCTCTGGCCTCTGTTTCCTGAGGGGAAATAATTTCATCAGCACCAGACTGTCCTCGGTTACAGGCACCAGGAAAAGCCAAGGAATCAGCACTCTGTTATGTGTCTTAAGTCCCCCAAACAGAGCAAGTGCTTTGCTCCCTAGGAGGAAGCAAGCATCTTCCTGAACCCTCACCAGAGAAATGGAACAATGAAATTATCATCCATTTAAGCTGTTTTTTCTCCTTCCTATTGATGCTTTACGCTATGCAACTTTTTTTTTTTCCATCTGCAGCAATATGATGGCATGAAGGCTTGAAGGACTGTTCTACCAGAGCCCCTAAATCCCCTCCCTGATCAGTATGCTGCACAGCTCTTCCATCTAATGTGTAGTCTCACTTTTGGTGCCCTGCCCCCTAGACTTAGCATTTTATATTTGTGTACATTAAAAGTATATGCTCCACTTAGTGGCCTCAGATGGACTCAAGCCCTTCTAAAGGGGGTGGCACTGCTACCTTCTTGCTCAGTACATCTTCCGCTTTCAGAAAAAATAACCTCAAAGGTTTACAGTTCCCATACATGCACAAGACAATACTAGAAAGAGAAATTCTCAACAGCACTTACATAACTGAAAATCCTAAAGAATGCAAGTATGTTTGAAGCAGCATGCCCAAAAAGCCTGAACTTAAAAGTACAAAAGAAATAGTAGTTATGACACTTGATACTTTGGGAAAAGAAAAAAAAACAATCCAGTTAATTATTAGCCTAAGTCACAGTTTAGTAACCTAACTTCTGGCCTTATCGCTGAAATTATCAGCAAATCTCTTCTGAAATATATAACAAAACTTGTACCAGATCCTAAATTGCTTTTTGGTAGTTCAGGAGTATAATCCTATCTCTGTTTCTTTGTTTAAAGATTATTATTATTATTATTATTATTATTATTATTATTATTATTATTATTATTATTATTAAATTAGTCTTTTTTGTCCAGTAGCCTTGGGGACCTTGAGACCAGGGACACCTCATACTCGCTGCACAGGTTGGCAGGAGGCTATCCCAGCCCCTTGCTTGTTACGGAGGTTTGAAAGGGAACAAGAGTGCAGAGGAAGAGACCTGGCCAGATTCACAGCCTCAGTGGCCAAGGCAAGAGTGGAACCCAGCAGAAACATTCCCTGAGCTGCAGCCTGCAATGTAAAAAGGCAACACAAAGACCACCAACATTTTATTTTCAAACTGATTCAAGCAGAGGAATTGTGTGCCTAGGCAAAGGTCCGCTGATACAGCTATACTGCTCTGATCTACGTATGACCTCAAGAAAGCATCTGAATGGCAGTTAGACACCTAGAAAAGCTCATTTGAGAGAACCTTCCCTGGAGCAGCTTCCCTGAGGTGACACAGCTTGGCAGGGGAGTGCAACTTGCCCAATTTCCATTTTTCCCCGTGTCATGGTGTTTAAGACTTTCAAGAAGTAGAAGGCAAAAAAAACCCACAAAACCAGCCCTTCATTTCACTTCTTCAAACAAAATCTGGCTTTCTGCTTCCCCCCCCACCTCCGCCACCTGGCTAAGAGGATTTATCATTCCCCTCACTTAAACACGTTTCAAGTAGGTTCAGCAGCACAGTTCAACGAAACTAAGAGGAGCTCTGTAGTTGCATCCCAGTTTGCCACTTCAAAAACGTAGCACAAGTACACACCAACCAATCAAGACCCCGTACCTCCCGTGGCACCAATACCTTTGAAGAATCCTAAGTTAGTTAAAACCCGCATCAAAAACCCACGTTGGCCATCTCTAATCAAATTACACTTCTCAAGCTGTTCACTCCCCAAACCCCATAAAATAGTTTCTAATATTTTTCCCACAACTGGTGTTAAACCATAATTGCTTGCTGTATCTTTTTGCCCCTCTTGAATAATTGGTGTTAGATTTGCCACTTTATAGTCCTTGGGAATGTGACCTGTCATTATAAAGCTTCTAAAAATATCAGTTAACACTTCACAATTTTCTCTCCTTTATTTCCTGCTTCAGCAATGGATGTACCCTCCCCGGACCAGATATCTGATCTGCCTTTGAGCGTAAAACCTTTCAGCAATAACTTTTGCAGTCATTTGCGCAGTAACACCTTTAACATGTCTGGGAATAGAAAGTCAGATCTTTAACGGATGTAAACTGGCATAACTCCACTGATTTTAGTAGTTACCTCAGTTTACACCAGTTGGAGAGTTCACTAAGAATGTCTATGGATTTACTTCATTCAAAGGCTCAAACACATTTCTCATTATTGGAGAGAAAAGACTTAACTTGAATACTTCATAGAAAATCAAACTCATTCAATAAGCACAGCTGTTATTAAACAACAGATTTTCAGTCTAACGAGAATGTATTTCAGGACATCTCTGATCTGAGGTCTAGTTGAAACTATCAACATGCTTCATTATCTCCCTGAACTGGACCCTCAGTTTATAAGCTCAGTGCCTATTCTTCCGATGTGCCAAGAAACTGCGTTTCCAATGGCAGATACGTGGACTAGTGTGTGCACAAGGTAGCAATAGCCATGACAGCAATAGCCATGAGGATTCTCATCTAGCATAGGTTATACACAAGGTCCCTTTTGGAGACCAGGGATTTGAATACAGAACATTTTCTGAAAGCCCAGATGTTTCCTAGTGCAATCACAAGCTTTTTTAGCCTTTTCCCTCACCATTCCCTCAGCAGGTTGTACAGATCTTCAGCAGCGGCTTGCACTCTGATTCATGTCTCCGAAATCCCTGAACCACAGCCGTTGCTGTTATTTATAGTGCTGTAACACACATAACCCTGTTGCTCTAGCTAGCAGTCTCTTCACAGACTTATTCTCTGACTTGCCAAGCCACAGTGCCCAACTAGAATATTTAGAAGCTCATTTCTTGATCAAGGATTGCCCAAGCTCTTTATAAAAAGAAGGACGGCATGCCTCAGCACTCAGACTCTGTACATCCTTCCTGCCCAGCGCAGCCCCAAGTGGTTCCAGCACAGCCTCATCTCTTAGTTCAAGCACAAGGAATCATACTAACACTCTCACACAATGAACCCAAGTCTCAAGAGGAAGGGAGGAAGGAGAGAGAGTCGGCTATATTCAGCATTGCTGCTACAGCTCCACAGTAGGTTGACCCCGTGGCCCTTTCCAACAATCTTTAATACCCAGTGTTACATGATTCCTAACGGCACTTTTTTGGCGCTGGACAGGGCAGAGGTCAAGGTCTGGAATGTCACCAGGGCTGCTACTTACTGAGTAAAGACAATTAGACGATTGTCTAGACAACTGAGCTTTGTGCTGTGTGTGATAAGCATGCAATCAGCTCTCCGAGGTGATATAAACAAGCTGCCTAGCCACTGTGTTTTCCTTTTCAGCCTCCTCCTTCCTTTTCTGGGGATCTCTTGTACTCTTCCTCTGTGTGTGCTGTTCTCTATAGCTCTCCTGCTCTGCATCTGGCAGCTCTGGTGTTAGAAACAAGCCAGCTGTGGACATTAGAATTGCAGAACACAGAAAATACTTTAGCCACTGAGACAAAGAGCTAGACTGGTGTGCTTCTCTAGGATTAGCATTTGGCCATTTACAGGTATTAGTTATATTATAACATTATTTATGCAAAATACAGAATCAGCAGCAAGATAGTTTAAGAACTCCTAATCCTAAACTAACAGCCATTCTCTGACAGACGCACATATCTAAGAACTGTGGATTCAACTACCTAAGAGAAAGGAAATGAAACTGCGTTCCCAAAGTCCAGAAAAGTACATTAGGCCACCACGTTATTGCATTTAAAAAACCCAAACAAACCAAAACCGGTCAGCCAAACCAATATTCCTTAACATCTCAGGCTATGTGTCAAATCTAAAATACAAGTTTAAGAGGACCCAAACCCCAAACATCTATTATTTGCTGGAGGTGGGGAAAAAAAATCTCACCATGGTTTATTCTACTGCAAAATACTGATAATGGCAGCTTACATTTTATAACACTTCTAATTCAAATGATCTCAAAGTATTTTATTGTGGCCCTAGTTCACCAAACAATGTAATCACAGAATTAAAATCCCATTTAGTCCAACAGAAAGCACTCAAGTGCTTTGCTGAACTGGGGACTAAACTATTAAAATTTACATGCCTGTAAGGCAGAAATTATCTATCCTGTTTTACAGATGAGAAGAAAATGAGGCTTGCAGAGAAACTCACTCAGACCCATGTTTTGTGATTCTAGGTATGTCCAAACCAAATAGAGGCACGCACAAGAATCCAAAACCAACAGACTAAAGGCAGACCCTGTTTTGAAGAGTTTTATGTTGTCATCCCTGTGCCACAGAGACCAGACTTGCATGCATGAGAAGAAACAAGAGCATATGGGAGAGATGAGTGCAGCAGCACAGAACACATACAGTCTAGAAAAATCATCTTACTTCTTCTTTTCCCTCAAAACAGGTACTCAGTTCTAGTTTTAGACTTGGCAAACTGGCACAAAGTCAATGTCTTAAATCCAAATCTTGCCTCCGGGTTCACAAAAGGATTTATGGAAATACGAGCCTTTTCAAGCTGTAGGGCCTGCAGGAAAACCCTTGTGGATGCCTGTCTTACCCAGAGCTGTTTTATAGGACCTTCTCAAGCAGAACTTGCAGCATACAAAGTCCTGGGAATTCTTCCCCCAAATTTCTAAGTGGGACTTTGGAAGAAATGTGTCTCTGGAGAATCCTCATTGTATTTTACACTGAACCCACCCACGTGTAAAGGGAGGTGTTTTTCAGCCCCATGCTGTGTAGATACAATCAATAAAGCTCACAGTTCACTCTCTCACTATCCATTCTCACCGCCTACATTTAAAGAGCTCCCAATAACTTGGGACATAACAGCAAACTTCACACAGAGTGAACATTAAGTGAGGGCAAATTCCCTCTTACATCACCCAAAGGCTGACTATATCCCAGTTAAGAGAATATCCAGGACGTGTTTTATTTACATTCTTCAAATAAGGCACTTGGGCTTTTGGGTTCTTGGGGTTTTGGTTAGTTTTTTTTTTAAACCAACTTTTGTCAGATGAGTTTGTCTGAAAATTTCTTGTAAAGCCCTGAACAAGTTCTGCTGAGCAAAGCCAGGTCTGCATTTACTATTCTCCAAGCTTCCAAGGCACCTTCTTGCACTATAACCGCACCGTGATAGAGCAATGATATAAAACTGAGGGAAATGAATCAAGGCTGTTAGTATCCAAACTATTAAACGTAAAACTTCTGTTTGTGAGCCTCAGAGGCTTCTTAAAGCATAAGGAACGTCATCAGTCTAACCATGATAGGAACTGTGAGTTGTTTAAAGCTTGATTTAGCACAGTTTCTTTTAGGTTCAGAGCCACTTAAGATAAAGTCCTGCCTCGCATGAAGTTAGACGTTTTATTAAAATTAGGAAAGAATGGCTCACTTTGAAAACATCTGTTCAAATGTTCTTTGTCGTCTAGACCATTGATAGATTCAGATCCAGACGAGTCCAACAAGTATTAATTAAAGGCTTGCTAAAGCCAGAGAGGAACGTAGATGCAGAAGTTAATTTATTCACCTTTCTGAAAAAAGCTAAATTCAAAGTCCATTCCAAGTTGTGGGTTGCCATCGGTACGGTGCTTCCAGTGCCACGCTGTGCCTAGCAGTTACTTCCAAGATTTCAGTGTAGTAGTAACACGGAGGAAATACATAAACTCCATCGTCTCCAGCAGAGCTTCAACATGTGGTGCTAGGCATGATTAAAATATTTTGTAGCTTCTTCTAGGTGCCTGTCCACGTATTTCTGTGCCCAACTGAGTTTTGTTCTTCTGGTTCTGGTTAATAAGAACTATAAATAAAGTTATTGCTACTGTGGGGATTGTGAAGTCTTCTTAAAAATTAAGAGAAATGGAAAATTTACACATGCTCAGTTTGATTCTTTTTAATTTGCAGGAAGTAATTTATCTATAGAAATCACCGTCAGAAGATAAAAAAGGAGGAAAAATGAAACATTTAAATAGAAGAAAATAAATCTCTGCGCTTATGTAAAGTAGTACAAGATGGCAAGCTCTGAAAGCACATTACCCTACGGTCCTCCTGCTTTTACAGATGTGAAGCAGTCTGGAGACATGGAGGGAACACAAACAAACATGGGCTAGCATTTGCTTTAGATTGGCTACAAAATCTGTCTTATAAGCATAGTCACAAGCTGTACATTGCTACCAATAAAGGGAAGCATCTCGTAGTACAATGGTCCTCATCCTATAGGTAGTTCCAGCTGAACAGGAAAGAATACTTGCAGGTCATAGCTGGAGAGCTCGACCCAACCCTGAAGGTGGTAGGTAGGTAATCCAGGGCTCAGGAACAAACAGCTGTTTGCAGTCCTGTGCCAGAGGCAGATTATGCACACAGCCCGACAAGAGCCTTTGCTTTGATGAGATCAGGGGAGAATTTAACAACAGAATACTCTGGAGGTGGAACAGCTACAGTTCTATCTGGCCCAAATGATCCTGGGAGTCAAAAGACCTAGCCAGAGACTCTTTTTTTCCCCTAAAATGCAATAGGAATCTACTCCATAGGTAATTTCTACGAACAATAAAAGATGAATGTTTGTACAGCCTGTGCAGGCTTCATAGCAACTAGCTACAGCAAGAGAAAACCTCAGCTTGTATTGCTACTTCTGTAATATGTGTTAAATCAACTTCCATTGATAGCAATTCTCCTGCAGAAAGAGGGCCCTTCCTCCTTCCTTCATATAATTTGACCCCCAGGGCATAAGAGCTTTCTCCTCTGCAGCTCCTGCCCACCAGTGCATCTCCTTTGCATCTCTTTTCCCCTTCAACTCATTCACACTCTCTTCTAAACTCAGCTGGAAGCATCTCTTTTCCCCCTTGCCCATGACTCTTAATTTCTCTCTCCCTTGGCAGTTATTTAACTCATTAACTGAATTAATTTTAACCCTAAAGCACTTTGGGTGAATAGATTTTATGAAAGATCTGATACAAAATAAAGTCTGGGGGGCCTTATGCCACTGTAGGTGCACAAAGGAGCCTTAGTGTAACTGAGAATCAGACCCTTATTTCACAGATTCTACATGGAGTTTAATCTCAGTGCGACTCACAGATTCCATTTAATGACAAAGTGGCTCTTTGATTGATAAAGGTCCCATGCCTCTGATGCAGACTAAATAGCCAAGCATCCTGAACAGTGGAAAAATTATTCTTGGATCTGTATGAAACAAGACCCTCCATCATTTTCCCACATATGCTTCTTAGAAAAATTCCTTTTCATTTTAGAATGCTGTTTTATTAGGAAATATTAAGAGCAGAGTAGACTCCAGCACAGTGCTTTTGCCTTTTGCTCTAAGAGGTGGCTGTTTGGCAGGGGAAAAAACCAGAAAGTCAACCTAGAAATAACATGGAAGTTGCCCTACAGAATGTTTATTTTGCTAGGTGCGCTGATGGCTTTGAAAATCAGTTAAGTTTCTCTTTCAGGTCAATTAAACTTTTGTTCAGCAAAACTGCACTGGAGACAAGAGTCTAAGAACATGAGGTATTGATTGTAACCTGCTAGCACCCAAAAAGGGGCATTTTAAGCTGACTGTGCCTAAGTGGTTTCTGAGCCTACAATTTTCCACATAAATGCTCAGAAAAGGAGTTGTGGAGCCTGCAGAGGCTCCGGAAGTACGCTCAGCACAACCAAAGGGAGTTACGGCCCGTCAGCACAGCTACACTCCATAGACTGTCACACAGTTCCTGACTCACATCTTCATGGGATTCATGGTCTCTAAACTCAGATATATGTACACAGACATATATAGATATAAAATTGCCTATAATTCTAAAATTATGATTACTGTCCACCACTACTCTATAGCACTGGTGAAACTCATTACAGTGAGCTCATCCCTTATAGAGGCAGACAATTTTCAGTGTAGCACTGATTCCTGCAGCATACTGTCTAGATCTGTTACAAATCTCAACTCTAAGGAGCATTTCTTCACCAATAAAACTCCATCAAACAGTATGTGTTGGAGAACAACAGAACAAAAAGTGGCCCATAGAATCACATTCTGTTTCCCATTGCTGCCACCGACTTGCTAAATAACCTCGTGCGAGTCACTTCCCAACACTTCCTTCCTCAGACCATCAGCTGCTTGGGACAGGGACACTATGTGAGGGGTACACAGGCTTAACATTCGGATGTTCCTGCAGCTAAACAATATAATGTTACCATAAACATACATATAACCACAGGAAGAGATTGGCATGGGCTTTCAAACATAAATAACAGGGAAAGAAGTCTTGGTGCTACTATCCTGTTCACTGAAAGGAAAAGCAGCATCTGTTTGAAGAACCAATCTGGCACACAAATGCCTCAGCCCATTTTTATTACAATATATTTATTTGAAAGTTTCATCAGCTTCTGTAGCAGGAGAACTCTGCGGATGGGCTGAGGAAAAAGTGAAGAAAAAAAAAAAGGAGGAGGTGGTGGAGGGGGGAAAAGGAACGAACCTGTCTGTGGCTGCTGCTAGTTTCTCCATTACAGATACTCACACACTATAATCACGGGCACTAAAGAACTTGCTCTGATCTTCTCAGAACAGATGACCTTGCAGCTCTTTCCTCATCTGTAATTTCTAGATTTCAGCTGATTTAAGAGACTGCTAGGAAACAAAACACAGTTCATAGATCAGTGCCAAAGAGAAGCCCTTGTATCAGGAACACGTCTGTCTGCTTCTGATACGTGGAGTAAATTGACCCCAAATACAGCCCTGGACTTGTTGGTCGTTTTCCCTCGAAGCAGTAAATAAGGAGCAGGGCTGAGAAGCTAAGCCAAACTAATTTGGCCAGTTATTATTTGACTGAAAGGTGATACTGAACGTTTAAATGGTTTATCCCCTTCTTGTTAGTGGCATCATTCAATCAGGACTACTAAGCTTCCAAGTGAACGGATTGCAACTGCCGAGGGAATTACTCCAACCAGGAAATGTGGGGTTTGTTAGTTCAAACAGCATCTGTAGGAAGCTGGTAAACAACAGCTGAGATGATGAAAGATCACATCAACTCCTTGCTTTGAAGTAAAAGATATTAAAACCACGAGTGTACGAGTTCTTATTATAGCTTAGCCCCCCCCGCATGCTGATCCCCAAGAACCTGGCATGGTTGTTCTTGCTGCATAACAAGCTGTATAATAAAAATCCGTAAAAATATCAACGAGGCACTTGAAAGTGACAGGAAAAAGCGAGGGAGGCCTATTTCTGGTGATGCTGCCATTAAAGGCAATTTGTTACTTTATGCCTGGAATGAAATCAAACATTCTTCCAGGCCCAGAGTGGCATTTTTAGTCTCAGAACCTTAAGATATGTTGTCACCTGGATGGGCACATTATGAATACTCAGAAGCAGAACCATTAGTATCATTTGTACACGGAGTCTGCGTCAGGCGATTTGCAAATGAGCACAAGGGGTCATATTTTAACAGCAGACTCGTAAGACATTGAGGTGTGACTTCTCCCATCTGCAAAGTTAGTTAGATATTTGTTGTTAGTTACAAAAGTACAAACCCAAGTGAGGTGCCTCTGCCCCCATATTAAAGGGCTGCAGGTTAAATGCCTATGATGGTTTTGGAAAAGCAATGGACACAGTTGCTTCTGGAAGTTCTGTCCTGCTCCCTGAACGCTACCTGACAGTACTGTGAATCAGAGAACACACAGTTTATGTTCCTGTTACTGTCAGCTTTGATAATTTTAGTCCACTCCAACCACAGAGAAAAATCTCCTCACTTACTCCTTACCCAACATCTGCTTTCTCTGTCTCTTCTAAATCCCCTCACAATCTGGTATTGCATTTCCCTTTCCTTTCCCTGCCAGTAACCTCTCCACCTTGCTTTTTCCTCTGAACTGATTACTCCGATCATGTTTTTGACCCTTAAAAATGGCATCTACAGAATCCAGTCGATAAGGTGCTGACTGGGACAGTAGGGACCAGGCTGTAGTTCCAGGTCTCTGGTGGACCTACAGTGCTGTCATTGCTCTCTCTAAGCCATTCCTGTACAAAATAAGGATAACAATTTACATTTTGGTTTGCAAAGTGATTTGAGATCTCTACAAGAAAAGAGCCAAACAGCAAGCATGAATAATATATGAGAGCTACAGGACAAGAGATGGGGTTTATTCCTGGTCCCAACATGCCGAGTGAAATGGTTTTATCTATGTAAATATTTTTCCACAATAAATTATTGTTAATAACAGCCTTTTCTCTTATTTTTTTAAAGCCTTGAGCTTTAAAAATTAAAAATTGCCTGGTCAGGAAGATCTCTAAAAAGCATAACACTGACAAAGTGGACTCTTTCTAGAGCTACTGTACAGCCTCTTACTTCCCCGCCATTTCCTCTCCATGCCTCCTCCTCACCCAGAAAGGCACCCCAGATCACATACTTTTCTAACAATGCCTTTATATGTATTAAAATAAGCATATACAGTCAAACTTGACCTAGTCATGTCCATATGTCAGAAGGTACCTGGAAAGTTGAAATATTCAGAGGTATTTTGCCATCTGTTTGATTCGATGCCTTTCAGCACATTTAAATACATTTTTTAGGATACCATACAGCTTACAGAGACTACCAAAGTGCTTTAGGGTCCAGCACATCCAGCTTCTGCAGAAAATACACAAACATCTTAGGCATTGATCCTACAATAAACCCCTCACCAGCAGCTTTATGTCTTCAGTATAGCAGCAGTTATGACTTTAAAATCTTAAAAAGAACTGCTGTTCCCAAATGAAGGAATGCTAACAGATGCGGATCCAGCTATGAAACTACATCTGAGAGATACCATGGCAATCCAATATCTTTCAGAAGATTAAATCCTCATAGAGTCCTCCTAGCCCTTAAAAATTATGTTCAAACAATGGCACCCATTGTCAGCGCAGAGTCCCATCCACCCCTGAAATCTTTGGGCACCACCCATACAGAAACAGAGTTCAGATCTAATAAAAGCAGATGCTCCAGAGACTCCATACAGCCATCTAGGATCTTCATTCCTCCTGGTTTTCCATGCAAAATTGCAACAACAGGCTGCAGAACCCCAAGTATAAAGCCCAGAGATAGATGGGAGATGCAGCCAGACATCACGGCTCATCTTCACCTCTGCCCCTCCATTTTTGGAGACTGTAAACTATGGCATTCATTTACCAAATGCGTGAACATGAGCCACAGATTGGCATCAGCTAATGGTTTATTAATTACTGGTGACAGATGTAGTCAGTGGCTTTCCCTCAGTTTCCACTTCTGGGTGGAAAACTACACTTTTCTTGAGCAAACCAAGTGGCCGTAGCAGAACCTGCCTTTTGCTGCAGACAAAGCTGAGGACAAACAGGTCCTGATTTTGCTGGTCAACAGAGAGCATACGTTCCAGGGGTTGGGTGACAAGGGAGGCATGAGAAGGGCTCGACTCTAGATAGTCCTGACCTAAGCGTTGTTGTCAGTCTACAAGATCATCTCTCTTCTTCCAGCACAGAGCTGCTGGGTCTGATTCAATCAGCTTTGAAATGTAGAATATGAAAACAAATCTGTTCAGGTTCTTTCTCTCTTATTACAAGACTTAGCACCTTTGCAGAATGAGCACGGAGAGAAACACACACTCTGCAAATGAATTAATTAGACCTCATGAAAGAACATGTAGGCTTGAAGGAGTGTCTTACTGAACAGTTTCCAAAGTAACAATTGGTGAAAAAAAAATAAAAATAAATTAAAATTGCATTCCCCAGTGCCCTAAATAGGACAGATTAGAACAACCAGGGTGGAGAGAAACGTGTGTTAGGATTGATACACTGACCATCACGAATGCACATCTATTTGAAATGATTGTACAGTCAGTTGTCAGAACACACTGTTCTTTCACTTACCCCCTTCCCTAATCTAAAGGTATCTGCCTGCATTATGGGGCTACAAGTAATGCAATAAAAAAAATAATTCAAGTTTCATTTGACTCTTGTTGCACTGTACACCAGAGCTGCATGCTTTACAAGTCTACCAGAGTGAAATAAAAAGTAAGACTTCCTGTATGTCTGCTCCACTTCTCAGGTTATGAGGCAGAGAAAAAAAATAATCAGTAATTGCTTTACATATAAATGTGAAAACAATTTTAGAACTCCCTGGTCCTGTATCAACATGCATATGTCTTTTACCAGCTCTGAACTGCACATTATCATAACACATAAGAGCAATGATAAAGGAAAGGGTTATACACCACGGTTCTATGCTAACCTGTTTATATCCAAGCATTTGCAAAATTACTGTTTTTCCCTTGAGGTGTATCTGGGGATGCTGAGGGCTCTCCAGCTTGTTTTATTTTGCAGGGTGTAGCAAAGTAAAAATCTAGAGCCATCATCCCTAGCCCTGCTCCCCTCCAAGCCACAGAGCGCAACAGGAGGAATCTAACACCTATTGTGCAGTAGCCGCATCGGATCAGTTCAGATACTGGTGGCTGTGCAATATTGCTATGGTGTTACATTAGAGCACAAAGTACGAGGGAGGAAGAGGAAAACTCTCCATTTGGTGTATTTCATTAAACCAATCAAAAGGAAAGCCAGATTCCGGGTGGCTGATATACAGACACACTCGCACCAAAATAACCGAATGGGTTTAAAACGCGTTCAATTGTATGGTTACTTCAGTGCTAATCTACCCACATAAACCGGCCCTGTATTCTACTACATCCATCAACAACAAAACATACACTCCACCAAGAAAAAAGAAAATCAATAGTATGCAATTAAAAATATTTCTTTTAAGCAGCAGTAACCTGTCTTTTCCTTTGGCAAAGACAGCCAAAAGCTTGTATAGTACATACATAACAAAAATAAACCCGAGTAGACGTTCTCCTCAAGCATTCATAAGGAAACCCTAGGGACCCGAGTGCCACTTGAGGGAGAAACAAAGCACTTACCTCAGAGTAATGCATTGCCAGAAACCATTTGGAAAAAACAACAACAACAACAAAACAAAAACCAACCAGCAAGCCAGAGCACTACAACTATTTGTCCTGCCTGCTGCTTACGGCCCTGCACCCCAGTTCTATCTATGCAGCAGTACTTAAAGCTCTTTGAAAGAGGATTGGAATTCAACAATCATATTAATTAACACATTGACTAGTGAGTAGGTGCACTGCCAACAGTCTGGGTTTGATTGTCAATACATAAGGAAGTTCCTGTAGCCAGACCTTATGCAAACCCACTCTTATTAGTGGGGATCTGCAAAAGTCCTTGCACAGGCCCAGGAGCCTGCAGAATTATTTCTTGCATTTTAAGGTCAGCAAGTACCATCGGATCATTTAGCCCAATCTCCTTTATGGCACAGGCTAGAGAATGTCACCAACTGCTCTTGCGCTGAGCTCACCAACTCTTGCTTCTTTAAGGTACAATTTCCAAAAAGACACTCAGTCAAACTGTGGAGAAGAGGAAGGATGGAGATCCCATCATACTCTATGTCCCCATGGGCAAAGACTAAGTTCAAACAGCAGACAAACTAAGTAAGCTTCAGCCAAAATGATGACAAAATAATTTTTGAAGAGAATTTTGTTGCAATCTGCTCTCTATGTCCCTAAAACATTACAAAGAAAAGCTTTTCCGAGCCAACTACACATTTTCAGGTTGAAAGAAGTGAAGAATTAGAAAGTAGAACATGGGAGACCAGAACAAAAACATGTGTGATATTTGTAATAAGCTGCAGTTCGATATTCTCCTATCCTTTTACACTGTGCTTTCATTTCTAAAGTCAATTAATCTCAGATCCTATGACACAAGAACAGCAGTCCATTCAATCTGTTCTCCTGTCTCTGGATGGGACTTGTCACAGGTAGTGAGAAGGAATTTTCCATGCAATCACTAATATTTACACACACTCTGGAGTGATTTTCTTCCCAAAATCCTTATACCTTCTCATCTTCTTGTTCTTTAACAATTCTACTCATCGTGTCATGTTTAAAATTAAAAAAATACAGTGACAAATGTAAATATCTGATCCAAAGACAAAGAAAGGCTTCCCTGAAGGTGCTGTATCTTTAGTTCTGTGAACTTGCCAGTACTGGATTTAACAAACATTTTTTGCATAAAAATCTGAACAGGCATATATTAAAAACCCTAGTCTTGAGGAGCTCAGAAGCCATACAAAATGAAGAGCATTTTATTCCTAAGGAGAGAGGAGATCAACAGGCAAACTAAGCTGGACTTGAACTTGAAACATCATAGACTGCTTGGGTGCCGAAGGAGACAGTCTGAACACTGTCCAGAATGCTCAAGGCTCTGATTTAGTGCCCAATGAAATCAATTATTGATTTCAGCAGGAGTTGGAAGATGTCTTATGTGAGTTGCCCAAAGGGACACAGGAAGTTTATGGCAGAGCTGAGAACGCACCCAGATCTCCAGACTCTCCATTTAACCATATGTCCATCTGTCCTTTTAAATTTTTCTGTATTCCTTTTAAAAGCGATTCCCCCCACCCCTGCCCCCCTACTCTGCTAGGAAGAAGTAGATGGCACTTTAACTCTCCTAGCTGCGCTCTGTCAGCTCTCACTGCCACTTGGGATGTGCTGTCGCTTCCATGGAAACAGAATCATGAATCTTTTTCCCAGGAAATGCCTCCAAACTGCCTTCATTTTGTTTTGTTGTTGTTTCTAGGCAAGTCTGCATGCGCATGTGTATGCTGAGGCTGTAGGACTTTTGCTGCTATTTAATGTAGAAACCAAATTAAGTGCAACATTTATATAAAAGTAAAATATTCTCTCTTTTTTTCAAAGGATTTTCCCTCCTTTGCCTGGGACATCTTTGCCAACATAGGTCTTGCAATTTGGATGGCATGTGGGTAATAAAATATTCACTGATTTATCTGCATCTGTTGTGGTCAAGGAAACACAGTTCTGTTGCAATGAAAGAGACGAGGAGCCTCTACCACAGCAAGTCCAGTACTCTCACATTAACACGGCGTGTGCTTTCCACCACTTTGGTCAATGCCAGGGATTGGACTGGAACAGAAGACTGGGCTGCCAGTGCAGATCCTACCACTTGAAGTTGGAGCGCCACATACTGATTCAAGCCCAGAAGAAGCAATACGATGCACACTGACAGTGATTTACAGCCAGGCAGGTCCTCTTATACCTGAGGAGAAATAGAAGAGGAAAGAAGCCCATAGAAAAGACTGCGCAGCATACCAAGGCACTCTGTGGCAGAGATAACGATCACCTTTACCCATCCAATAGAGGTTTCTCACCATCAATAGCACTATGCAAAGCTGCCAGCTCTGAGCTGTGATTTACCTCCCAGCTTTACAGGGCAGGCACCTGAAATAAGAGCACGGGACTATGGAAATCCTGAACTCTGCTCCTCAGGAGTTCATTGCAGAGTAAGCAGAACACCATATAGCACCGGTGCTTCACCATCTGAAATTTTCCTTCATCTATTCACTACTGGTTCTCTCATGATTTACTCTGTATGAGGGAGAAGTACATGCATATTTTACTGTATACCCATAGTTATTACTATAACTGAGAAATTTTTGTATGTGAAAAATTCAGGTTCAAGTAAAACTCATGATAAATTTCTCAAAATTTGGTTTCAGACAAAATATTTTACAATAGTTCTTAGAAGTTAATATATTTTGAGGTTTCATATTAAAATTATGTTTTGTTACCATATTTACGTCAGTTTAACTTCTAAAACATGTAAAATGCAAAATGAAAACTACTTAATTTTAGCCAAATAGCTTAAAATAAAAAGTGCCAAATTTTTACTTTTATTTTCTTTTTCAGAACATGAAACCTCAGCAAAAAGTCAAGAGGTTTTTTTCTTTAGTTTTGCATTTTAGCCAGTCCATTGGCATCCCTCGCTTCCTCCTTAAAAGATAATTTATTCAAAGACTTTTAGTCAGGACTAAGTTGTAACAAACAAATATAATTCAAGAGTTTTGGCTTAATTTTCCTCTGCTATTCAACATGAGGGAGGAAACCTGAATAAAACCTTTTCATTTACCACTACGGTGCAGAAAAATAAACTGATTTGAAGGGGCTGAAGAATTGAAGTAGGAGACCCGGAGCCCTTAACCTCTAGGTCACAAACCTGAATGCAGCCCAGTAAGTAAAAGAAAAAGCTGCCACCAGGTGATGACTCCTTACAGGGTGGCTTTAAGCAGGGCAGTGTGCTTTTGTCCCACAAAACCCACAACATACACTTGATAGCCACAGGGGTGATTTTCTGAGTTTACAATTCAGTTGAAGGGACCAAACCAGAGGAGAACAATGTTGGGGGAAGTCTGCTGATACTTCAGTCTCTAGTAAATGACCTCCATAGAAGCCTTGAAAAAGGTGATGTTTAACAGGGACTGTTGTAGAGAAAGGCAGTAGTCTGTGGTAATTACACCAAACGGACTCAAGGCATCGGGATAACTCTGTGAGAGACTCTTGGTGAAGGCTGGGGTACTCATCCTCCATATATCTCACGTGTGACGTGTAGTAACCCTCTCCTGTCTTCTACTGGTCACCTTTCCACCTATCTAAAGTTAACTCTGTAGGGTACACATTGAATGTAATTTTCCAGGAACATGCAGCACCTGAATCTAAGAAGTGCTCCCATTAGGGGCATCATCCAGAAATTCCAAGTTAATTCTGAAACCAGGCCTTATCGCATGAATTTAGCGGCATTTCAAAATTCAGTGCGATACGATAGCTCACAGTAGCAGACTCCTGATCTTAAACAATTACGCAGCGTTTTCAGCCAGTCCTCAGGAAAAATAGAAACCAGCATAACAATAGCAGCGACCAAGATAACGCACATTCCTGGTGAGAGTAGTTTATGAAGCCAACTTGAACACAACAAGGGTTAAGCTATTCGACACAGTAAAGCGGTATGTAACAGGGGCAGGGAAACTTTGCTCTGTCATGTCCTTGTACCAACTCGCAATGTACAACAAATGATTTTGGCTGCAAAGGAGAATTCTCCCATTGTTATATCTGCAATGCTAGTGCAATCCACAGAAACCGTGTTGGTTTCATGTATCATAACAGCCTGAGGGAACTTTACTCTTTTTTTTTTATTTCATTCCTATCTCTTCCTATTTTTCCTCCATTCTGCAAACAATTAATTATAAAGCTACACCTAAATTATAAATTACCAACTTTAGGGGAAAAAAATTTACTTAAAATTCTGAAAGGCTGATATGTCAAGATCGGAGAGAAGCAGCTGTTTTGGAAATGTTGCCTTTTTCTTTGTTCCGAATGCTATTTAAACATTGGCAGGGGGCCTCATTAAAGATGAATCGATGAATTAGTAAGTAGTGTTGTAGCCAGAAGAGACAGCATGTGCTCCTGTGGTGAAAACAGATTTACACAAAAGAAAGGAGGGGGGGGGAGAAAATACCCCACTTCAATGTGTAACAAAGTCAGTGTTTTACAATATTCTATCAGAGCTGCACCAATCCCAGGCAGGATCCATCAGAATTTCCAATATAAATTCATATTTGGGGATAGAAGTTGGAACTGGATGCAAAGTTTCCTCTGGGCTAAAATGTAATAGACAAGTTTTGAACCCTAGAGCATTTTAGTTACCAAAATGTTATGAAGTGTGAAATAATAATAATTAGGAATATAACATGGGAATCACAAAACACAAAGATATAATCCAGCTGAAAAAGCAGAGAGAGATATCAGATCAGCTATCACAATTGATGTATGCATGCATTAATATGTTAATAGCACCTTACTTTTGGCACCAGACTTCAATGGAAGTCTCAGAAAAAAGGCTCAGCTTTAGCCATGGAACTGCAGGGGGGGTTCACATAGTCCAAGATGACGAGGGTATAAATATCAAGGGACGGACCAAAAGTGGAACTGCTTATCTGACTCTGAAATGCAAAGTCAGCCAAGACAAAAGACCCGTCACAGCTCCTGCCCTCAGCACGATACTTTCTCTTTTGGCCTTTATCTCTTGCTCCAGCACGAGGAGATGCAAAATAGGAGTAAGGTAGTAGTTCCACACCGTAGTAATGGGAATGGCGCTTCCCAACACATGGCCAAACATATCTGTCACGCAACCTATTCACAGGCACATGCCCACCACCTCATCCTGAGCATCCGTACCATCAAACAATTGGCCATCAACCTTCTCGTATGCCACCAGATGCCTTATTATCAGCTGACCAGAAAGTTGAGAGCAGAACTACAACTCTAATCCTAACAACAGAAACCAGATCCAAGCACCCGTTGAATTTTTCACAAAACTCCCAAGAGGACTTCTGAGAAACATTTTTAAAGAAAAATCTCGCTACTCTTTGCCACGCAGATCTCCTTTTGGGAAGGTTCTCAAGTATTTTGCCAATCAAAACCAAAAAAACCCAAACCCTAGGTCCTACACCTAGGGAAGAACAACCCCAAGCAGCAGTACAGGTTAGGGGTTGACCTGCTGGGAAGCAGCACTGTGGAAAAGGACCTGGGAGTCCTGGTGGATGACAAGCTCTCCATGAGCCAGCAGTGTGCCCTCATAGCCAAGAAGGCCAACGGTATCCTGGGGGGCATCAAGAAGACCGTGGCCAGCAGGTCAAGGGAGGTTCTTCTGCCCCTCTGCTCTGCCCTGGTGAGGCCACAGCTGGAGTATTGTGCCCAGTTCTGGGCTCCCCAGTCCAAGAAAGTCAGGGAACTACTGGGGAGAGTCCAGCAGAGGACTACCAGGATGATTAGAGGACTTGAACATCTTCCATAGGAGGGAAGGCTGAGAGAGCTGGGACTGTTCAGCCTGGAGAAGAGAAGACTGAGAGGGGATCTCATCAATGCTTATAAATACCTGCAGGGTAGGTGTCCAGAGGAAGGGGGCAGACTCTTTTCAGTGATGCCCAGGGACAGGACAAGGGGTAATGGGCACCACTGGAACACAGGAAGTTCCATCTCCATATGAGAAAAAATTTCTTCACTGTGAGGGTGACAGAGCACTGGGACAGGCTGCCCAGCGAGGGTGTGGGGTCTCATTCTCTAGAGATAGTCAAGACCCGTCTGGATGCAGTCCTGTGCAACGTGCTGTAGGTGATCCTGCTCTAGCAGACGGGTTGGACTAGATGATCTCCAGAGGTCCCTTCCAACCCCTATGCATCTGTGAATCTGTGAAACCACAGCAATTCAAAAGTTACTAGAAGTTGCATTTGTATTTTAAGCAAATGGAAAAGAAGGTGCTTGCACAGAGCTACACGCTGCATAACTTAATCCCATGTTATTACTTGATACTTTATTTCTCTAATAAGAATATAGCCTGCGCCTAACAAATAGAAGCATGAAAATTTAGCTGGTGTTTTTGGAAGACCATAGAAGGATGAAGTAGAAGTAATGTATTATTATCACCTGTGAGTTGTTATTAATTATTCTCCCTTTGTGCTAGACACTACACAGGCATAGGTTAAATTAAACATGTACACAGCCCAGAGAATATTTTAAATAAGTTAGATGAAAAAAAAAAAATCAGAGCAAATGTAATTACTAAGTTCTGGAAATGGAGAACTGAGGCACAAAGAGGTTTTGCGATTTACTCTAGGTCACTGTGGGAATCTCTAGCAAAGCCACAAGCTGAAGCCAGACCTCTCATATTCAATACCTTTTCATCTGTGACCTATCCTGCAAATCACAAAATGAAGGAACATAAGCAACTACGAAGTAAACATCAGATTTCTGAGTGATACCAGTGGGTTTTTAACTCATATATAAAATATATATATATTGCTCCAGCTTCTGAGACTCTGATTCATTTCAGATCTATCACTTTTAATAAACCTCGAGAAGAGTCCTAAAAACATGCAAGACATTAGTTGCTCTTTTACAGTTTCCAGAGGACCATTTATCCTACTTCATTACATGTAAAGAGTCAAAATTTTCCAACTACTTTAAGTTTTTATCTACATCAAGGATTTGGAGCAAGTAAACATTAGTGTCATTTGCATCTTGATTGCTACAAGGGTGGGCTTCCTCTATTGTTTTGCTCTTTTAAATCATTTACTAATTCAGATCTGGTTCAAGACACTTTGCATCTGATATATTTTACTTTTCTTAAAAGAAAAAACCTAACCTCTTCATGCTGAACACTGCGTAAATTAGTGACCTTCACACAGCAGAAACTGAGCCACAGAGCAGTTAAGTGACTCAGCGGTGGCACACGAGGATCCCAAGCCAGCACCAGGACTCGAACTGTGAACGCCTGGCTGCCAGCGACTGAGACCTCTCCAATACTCCTGCTCACTCAGAATCCCAAAGCAGAGGACAGAGCTGGAACACAAACACCGCCGTACAAGGGGAGCATGCATGGTTTTCCACCTGAATTCTATCTCCCTCCTATACAGAGACACTGTAAGAGAAATACGTAGAATAAGAGAAAGTTAAAAAAAATCAGCCCTGCTCTCACACGCTCAGGGGATAATAGCTAGCAGCCTGTGCTAAAGGCGGAGAGCGAAGAGTTTGATTTCCCTTTTAAACCAACTTCTGAGATCTTTATGTCATTTTAAGTTTGTTATTAGGGATATTAAGAACAGATTTTTTTTTTAATTAACTTTATGTCCCCTGACTCCTCCCCAACTGCTTCTTGTACATTATTATTCACGGTGACTCCCCGTGACCGTGACCCAGATTCTCACCAACACAGAGATTTGATCAGGCAGAACTGAGACCATCGAGAAGCAAGATAAAACTCCCTGATTCACGTCGGGCAGCCACACCTGACCTAACTTGATGGCTTAAGTTAGAGCAGCCCAGAGGATACTCTAACACGCACAATAAGACAATCAGTCTGATTGGACCCAACAGCACAGGAAAATTAGGTGCCACCAGATTTCCTCTCTCTCTTTTATATCTGTATAAAAGCACATTAATTTAGAACCTCTCTCTATGAATAATTGCTGTTGACAGGTAAAGTCCCATCCCTTTGGGCCATCTGGGCAAAGTACAATGGTAAAACATGGGAAAGTTTTGCTTTGTTTGCTTCCATAGTAAATAGAATTTTATTCCTTAAAAATCAAATTAATTACTTGCAAAATAAAATAGCACAGCATAAAAGAAGGGAATGATATTTGGCCATAAATCATGCTCTAATTTAAATGAACTAGTAAAAAAATAAGGTATGGGGAAATGTCTCCATCAGTGTTTTCTAGCTCAGACTAAGAATCACCAAGAGAAATGCCAAGAGTAAGATGAAATCTGAATTACTGTAATTATTTAAATCAAGGGGACAAAAATGCTGAAGAAAAAAAGGTTCAGAGAGAACAGCTAGAGAGCGCAATACAAACCAAAAAAATGGTTAGACAAATAATGAGGCATTTAATGCCAAAGAAATTTTAGGGTTACAGCCCAGAAATGGTTAACACATTCTTGCAGCAGAACATGTCTTAAAAATAAATAAATAAATGAATGAATCTTAGCTCACTATTCTTCTAAACCGACATGGCTTCCATTCAAATGTTTGTTTCATACCATTGCTGTTCCCTGGCTTTGCTGTACTTTCTCTAGGTAGGGTCATAAAAAAAAATATTGTACCTTAAAAAAAAATGTACTTGAATCTATTGATTTCTGCTGTACTAAAGCCCCTGACATTCTGGCGCGATGAAGATATTGCTCTGGACCCTGTGTGCCTCCTCATACTTCTCCTCTGCTTATGAGGGTCTCTAAGGATGGTATTAAAGATATTGTAGTTCCCACTTTCCGACTCTGGGATATCAGCGAGATTCTCCTGTGTAAAGAATAATTATCAGCACTGCTGTTACCTCTAGTAAGTGTGTAATTACATGCTCTGTTTTGTGGGCTGTAGGCTGTGCAATTTTAAATTATACAGTAATGACAAATTCTCTCTTTTTCACCACCTTCTTCCAAATAATAATAATCATCATCATCAACAACATCATAATAAAAGAAAGAAAACCTTCTTCTCATGTTAGGATTAGCAGTTTGTAGATTTATTTTTTTCTTTCAGACTGAAAGGAGCTTTGAAATCTAAAATTTCTGCTGAAAAATAGAAGAAGAAAGCTTACAGAGGGAGAAAGGGAATGAATAAAAGCACAGAGAGAGTGAATATAGAAGAAGCCTTAACACAGAGAGCGAGCACGCAGGCATGGAAGAATACTTGATTCCATTCATCCAACAGAATTTGCCCTGCTTTTATTGGAAAGACTGGTCAATAACAGGAGCCCAATGCACACTGGAATCCTTTCCCGAAATGGAAAGTATCTCTTCACAAGCCCCAGATTGAGATTTCTCCACAGAAAGAAATCAGCACTCAGTGAAGGAAATTAGCCTGACCATGATAAACAACATGTAGTGCAAAGTGCGTGTAATCAGTTCAAGAGATCAGATGTCAGAGTGCTCCCTCATCTGTCCCTTGATCATCACACCAATTAGTGATTAAATATTAAAACAAGACCACTATATATGTGCAGACATTGCTAGAAGCTATCATAAGTATGCTTCTATGCCCACACAGACAAAGACAGAAGACAGGTTCATTGGCATACCGAGCCTTCTCAGAAAACAGGGAATAAAACCAAAATTCATTTGCAGCAATACCAAAGCAACATTTAGCTGTGCAAGAGGGAGAATCTTTTCTTCGTGAACTGGGACGCACGTCTTCAGCTACTTTATTTGTCTTCAAGAGAGTTAAACCGCTTCATACTTCCTGAAAATTTTGTTCATAACTCTATTTTTATTTTTCTGCTCCTACTAAGGTTTACATATATCCATGTCCCCTTTAGGGAAAGTTTTACAGCGATTACTGGGGAGAAACTCAAAAGGGACCTATATAAACACACCTCTAAAACCTACAAGATTTGAATTAGATCATTTCCATGGGTTATTTCAGGTATGGGGCTTGCAGGCAATCCTGTGGAATTCACTGGTTTGGATATAATCCTCAATGGAATTCTACAGGAATGTCACAAAATGGAAAATTCATTATGGCATTATTTACTAGTTGGGCTGGTTTTTGTTTTATTTCCACAGCAGGATGTTATTTTAACTCCCAATATCACAAGATGTAATCACGTACAACCACACGAACCGTTGCTGTTTACAGTACCATTTCCAAGTAAATACTCAGATGAGGAAAATACATAGGGTCAGGTCTTATAGAGCATACAGGTGTTTCAGCAGTATTCTATCAAGCTAGTCTTTGCTACAGTGGAAACCAATGGGTTAAGAATTGGAAATTTTGGCTTGCAAGCTACTGAACACACTGTGGAAATGGAAACTGGTAGTGTTCTTGCAGAACAATTACAGGAGACTATCTGGAACCCCAGGTCTGTATTTTACTACTCAAGCAGTAAATAACACTAGAGGGATGAAAACAACTTGGGCTTTACTTTACTCCATCCCTGATGTCCTACTGGGAATTAATTCTTCCACTGCAGTAGTATTCAGTGGCTCCGAGTAGGTAACGTCGTGTCAGGCCACGTGAAATAACCAAGTGGCAAGGAAAATGAATGAAATACAGAGAGGGAAAATAACTTTCCCTGAGTCATGGGGAAATTGGTTATAGAACCAAACCTGAAATTCAAGATTCCCGCTCTCAGCCAAGTGGTCTACTGACTGCATTAAGTAAGCTAGCTCAGGTTGTCCAGCTCCCAGTGGGAGGGCAATCCTGCCTGGAAACTGGCACAGTCAAAGGCATTTGGTTGTTAGAAATATATGTAGCTCCATTTCACCTCTAAGGCATAAGAGTAAGTTTGAGGGAAGTGTCCCATTCATTGTCTTTTGGATAAATTTGTGACAAGATCCTACTTCTTCAAGTTCAGAATGAAGAATACCAAGCACGTCATCAATATAAGACTTACCAGCCATACTCTAGGGGAAGAGCTGAATCACATTGCCGTAAGGCATTGGTGAGGCGTATTTAACAATTATTAAATTGCATATCAAGAAGTAGGCATTGCAGGTCACATATCTACTGGTTTGTACCTGGGAAGATCTGACTGCCAGTTAATGACATAGCTAACTTCACAACTTATTCTCCCCAGAAGTGCAGTTTCTGCCTAATAAACCAGCTTATCAAATTATTTTCTTTCAAAGATAGACTGCAATTCATGAAAAATCATTCTTCAAATATGCTATAGTATTTTTGAGACAAAGACAACATCTCACAGACAAAAGAAAAAATAATTCTGCTGCTAGAATACGTGGCTCTGCTCAGCTCATTCTAATTCAGCACTGGAAGTGACGCCATTCTAATGTCTCCATACGGGAGGCCTTCCCGTAAGTTCACGCATACACGCACTGCTAATGTTTTGTTACGTAGGATTAACGGATAGATCGGATGAGCTGGTGCATGGCTTCCAAACAGTTGAAACCCCTTTGGCAGTCAGACTGCCATTGACAGTGAGATCTTGAAAGATGCTGAGCATGGTGGCCCCATTCCAGAGCAGCAACTTGCATCTAAGCATCAGGAACCTCAGTGAGGTAGGACCCTTTTCAGTGAGCAGGTGAAAAAAATATCATCTTTTCATTATATTTTTGTCTATACAGAAAGTAGTGGAAAATTATTTCCTTTTACACTGTAGCACATCCATCCTGTAGGATTTAATACAGGAGTCCAGAAGGTTTCAACTAGCACTAGGAGATCTCTTTCTTGTCCTCAGTTTTACAGCTCTTTTAGTCTTTGCGTGAGAATATTACTGACATGGAAGGCGAAGAGGGCAGCTTGGAATCAACTCCCACTGGAAATCAGTTAGATTTGGGGACTAATGTGCCTTGGAAAAATCCTCTCTGTAGCATCTGTGGGACTAGTTAGATGCTTTCGTGTGTTATTGGATCAGACGCAAAAGACAAAAATCAAGCCCTAAAAGAACAAGGTGAGGGATATGCACGACTGGGACATGAAAAAATAGGAATTAAGTCAAGCATGCAAAATTGTCATTAAAATTTACCAGGCCAGGGACTAAATATATGTCTCTCCCTTACAAAGTCTCATGGAGAAAGTCTTAAAAAAATTAATAGACACTGAGTCAATAGCAGTCTATAGGAATAAACCAGGGTGCCATAGAAATTACTCCAAAATCTGCAAGAAAAGGTGAAGTTTTAAATATATTTTCTTTTTCTAAATGCTCATATTTTAAATTCTGCAATAGAAATAGAAGTCTAAGAATAGTTTAGAAGAGGAAATAACTTACAATTAAATGGCATGAAGATACGGGGGGAAAAAAACCACTCTTGTACGTGCCTTGGAAAAAACCCTACTTGCCCACCGGTAGTAGAATTTTATTCCTGAGTTACATCTCAGGTGAATCTGAACGGTATTCTACTGTTCTTGATAAATCCTAGAGGAAATTCACTTAAATGGCATCTTGAATCTATTACCTAGTTTATTTTGTCCTGTGATGCAGGACAGGTTGTGCATACATTTAACAACAGGTACCTCAGACTCAAGAAAAAGGTAATGCTTCATAAACGGGGAATCAGACGGTCAGGCAAATGGCTCAGATGCTTACTGAGACCAAAGGAAGCCTTCGCTCAAGGCCCCACCCTGCCATGGCTCATATAACGGTATTACGGAGGTGTTGTGAAGATACACACAGCAAAGACTGTGAGTCTTCTGGTTTACAGATGACCAGAGACAGATTAAACTCTGCAAGAAAACAGAATCTGCATAGATTAAGCATAACAAGCAATACTTACATCTCTTCAAGCTAAAATAAAGTTAAGCCTTAAATTTCAGGGCATAACCTGATGACCACTGGACAGTTGATATTTAGAACTGGATCTGAAAACCAGTATTGCATCTATCCACAATCCCACTGGAAGAAGACCCAATCTATTTGAAGACAAAAACACTGCTCTGGTGTCTTTTATATCCAGCGCAGCACACGTGCGTTTATGCGGCTTTGTCAGTAATGTTTCCTGTTTTATATTGATACACTAAAAGCTGCAAACACCAAGACCAGCCTCATGTAACAACGCACAGAGCTGCCACGCAGCTCTTTGGGTGCACTGTGGGTATTTCATCTTCCTCTGGAAGATTTGGTATTGAACATTGCCAGAGGCAGCAGGCCTCCTGGATCAACAGCCTGTCCACTCTGGCAAATCAGATGCTTGCCACAATTTTTCAAATAGCAAAGAGGTTTAGGTAAACAAACACCCCCACCCCATCACCATGAGATAGGATAGAGTAATGCACTGCAAAGCCATGCAGCCTGTCTCATACGAACCCGCTTCGTAACAGAAAGCGGACAAGGTGTGACAATTGCCTGAAAGGATAGTGAATATTAGAACAGATGTAGATGAAATATATGCCTGGGTACCGGACGACATTACCTATTGATAACTCCTGCTTTGTTTTCACTGAAGGTATTCTGTTCCCATATGGGTAACACAGATATTGACAATAAAATAAAGCCCACATCCTTTTCTAGTAGGACTTTAAGAAAAAAACCAGCTACGGTGCGTTGTGAGAAAGCTGCTGTGCCATGCAAATGGCCAACAGAATTATAAGGAATACCCACCCCATGAGAGCTACCCGTCTATCACAAGAATCACTTGAAAACTCTCTGGATGAGGCACTGGAAAAAAGGTCTGGTGGGAGTAAGGCTGCATCAGTGGGAGGGATGGACCTGATTATCTCGTAGGTATTTTCTGTCTCTAATCATTAAGCTCGGGCAGGGGACAGGAGGGGAGGAGAGGAGTATAACGACAAACTGAAAACATTTTCGAAGATATTATCAAAACATTTTTCTACACTATTACACAAGACTTTTCATTATCTTTACCAAGCAGGTTTCTGTCTAGACCAGCATTAAATTCTGTGCTTTCCATCTGCCCACGATTCCAAGAGGTTCTGTGGTCCAGCAAACGAGACCCTGACTGAACCCCCACATCTACTATCAGTCACCTGGAAATTCTGGGCTAGTCCCATTTCCCCTCTCTGCGTGGTTTTACCTCTCGCAGCCTCTGTCAATATAACCTCAAGCTTTCAAAGGCAAAAATAACTGGATATTTCCTTTCTGCACACTAGAAAATTCCACCCTCCGGAAGCCTTTTGGGTATGGGACTCTCTTCTTTTGCATGCAGGGGCTAACATAATAGAATCTTGATTTTAGAACTAATTTAAGCCATAGTCATAATGTCAAAGAAGCTCTCAAAATATCTCCCAGTACATTTTTGTTCACAATTATTTTTAATAGATGGGATGAAAGAAATGTGATTGCAATGTTCTTCAAACGGAGGGGAAAGGAACTAGGAGAATAAACAATGTAAAAAGCAGCATTTTCAGGCAAACAGAATGCCCTCTCCCCCAGACACAGCTAACTCTGTTTTTCCTCTTGCTACTCCTCTCTGACCATTTGCTACCTAGTGATTCCTGTTTGCATTCAGGACATTTTGAAAGAGTCTGTATTTCAGGTTTAAGAGAACAAGTGTTTGGAGAACCATAAGCAAACAGAAGAGGAGCCTGAGGCTGCAAAAAATGCCAAAAAACCCACAGCCCAAACCCAAAGAAAACCAACCCACCCCCCCCAAAACCCAAGCGAAAACCCAAATACTTTGCCTGGTGCCTCAATTCCTCCTTTCTCAAAATAAGCAATATTCCTGACCTCCTTTGAGAAGCGCTTTGCAACCAACAAGATGAAAACTACCAAGAGGAAGATACGATTCATTATTCTAATGAACAAATTCCAAACAATTCATACTTTTGCCCTAGTCATGCAAATCCCTGGGCTAAGTCACAGGCAAACTGTATTCAAGGCAACCTGGGGTCTCAGCGACTTTCAGGATGAAAACACCCCCAACCTACCACGTAGTCTTTCTATACCTTAGTTTGACCACTACAACAAGCACAGGCAGTGATTCGTTTCACCACATCATCATCAAGAGGTTTCATTAATGTACATGCACAGTTCAGCATCCTCTGTTGAAAGATGCCTCATAACTGCTAAACATTATTCATTAATACATATAAGAATTTTTTAACCCTTCAAAAATAATAGGAGGTTGTTTTCCTGCCTCTTCGACCACACATCCATATAGTTATTAGATGCAGAGTTTTTTCCCCTAGTACCTCTTCACAATTTGTTTGGACAGATTTGTTTCCTCTCTTCCAACTCAGTTAGGAAAAAGGTTGTGAAAGTTCAGCTATGAATTTTTTCCTCTGAGAGACAGAATGTCTCACTAATTTCTTTGTTACTTACAAAGACAGTTTTGAAAACCATCATCAGGCTCCCCATCCTTTTCTTGGGGTTCACATTTCGGAATTTGAATGGATCTCTTTTTCTGGATTTTAATTGACAGTGAAAACCTGATTTCTGAAGCCAAGGTAAGGTACTGAAGGTAAGTGATCAAAACACTGCCCCTGTAATAAATCACCACAGTCCAGGTCACGGTTTGGAGTGTGAATGCAGCGTTCAATAAAGAAACACACTCCACCTTTCAGCGTCAAGCTGACCCCAGCTAATTGACCTCATTGTGGTCCCACCATTAATCATTCTGGCACAAGGGGCAAGAGGCAGCTCCACTGCATAGACTTGCATGAAGTGGGGGTGGAAATAAAAGGTAAGATGAAATCATAGACAATTCTTCCTTAATTAACTCATTGGATTTCCTGTTTTGCTAGATGTCACTGTTTTACCAATGGAATAGCAAGAACAATATGGATGGTTTGTCCAGTTTGTGTTCACTTAGCCCACAGATGCCCAGCACAGCAAACAAAAGTCGATATGAACAATCGCCTGGTGCCAAGTGGTACAAAGACACAGCAGAGTACAGTAAAGCTACACTGATGTTTGAGTGCCCAGTGTAAATCACAGCATCCATTCATAAAATCTTCACTTCCAATATTCTGAGCTCAATTCCATGCATGACCCTGATGTCATTTACACAAGACCAGAGTAAATGAACTGACCGCTAGATCTGCATAGGGTTTCTTATACACATTTTATCAAGAGAATATTGTGCAAGAACGCACTGGAAAACTATGAAGCTAGTCCTGGACTTGCTACGTCACCTCTTACCAATTTTCATTCCAGATTTGAAACCACTGTTTTGCACCTAAACTAACTACACCTGAAAGTTTATCTATTTATCTAATGATTTAGAACAATCACCTAGAGACTTGTCACCATGTTTGTGTGAAGAATTTCAACAATTAACTTAAGGAAATGACCTCATTAACATAGAGCTAAAGTCTGTAAGCCTGTGTTCTATTTCCCAAAGAAAATGAATATTTGGGTTCCAAAATGGTCATGTTAACAATCTTACTTAGGTGTCTAGACACATTTAAAAATCAGGGTTAAAAAAAAAAAAAAAAAAGACATTGAGAGTCAATGGAATTTAACCTCTGAAATCCCTATTGAAAAAGGAACACACAAGCACTTTCAAATTTTTATCCTGTGTTTTATTTAGGATTATGCCTGCTTTATTTTCATTCAGTATAAATCTGTTTACAGGCTTGTGAACAACATGATCCAACTTTAAAGTGGCCCTGCTTCAAGTGCAGGACTGGAGCAGATGACCTTCAGGCATCCTTTCCAACCTAAAATATCCTATAACTCTATTAGGAAAGGTTTAAGATAGACAGAAATAAGCCTTTTAAGCACTGAAATTGGAGGGATCTCAACATGAACATACAATTGTTTGTTAAATCACCAGGAATTTATGGAGAAATAACCACCACAAACCTAAGATTTTCAAAACTACCTAAAGGATTTACTGAAAACCAAGGATTTAAAGTGAATAAGGAGCTCAAAACTTGTGTATATATTCACAAACATCAGGCACAAAGGCTATTAACCATATTCACAAATCCCTGAAAATTCAGGAAGAGGATAAAACATTTAGGAGCTCTACAGTCCTGTCTTCATACAATACGTTATACTGAACTGGCTCACCTACGCAAGCACTATTGGGTTGCAGGGGTTTCACAGGAGAGCGTCCCACAAATACACAGATTTGTACTCATCTTGCAGCTCAAGCAATTGCTGCAGTACTGGGGTATCAGGAAATGACAGAATTTACAAATGGTCAGTGCGTGATTTTCAAAGACTGAGTACTTGAACAAAGTTACTGGAAACAAGAGTATCCATATTTCTGCAAAGTCAGGTCCCTAGTCTTACATTTCTGAAGACATGCTCCAATCTTTCCTGAAACATTCTTCTTTCCTTCTCCATTTTTCTCCATTTACAGTGACTGAATGCTTGAATGCTTCCCCGCTAGCAATTCAAAAGAAAGGACAATCCCCTTGGAGCATGAGACACAGAACCTATTAATAAGCAAATGGAAAGAGCTGGCATATATTCCTCATTGTTTAATTCGTCAGCCACTAGAGTCTGAAGCATTTCTCTCCAGGGTCTCAGCCATGTAGAGTCAGTGTGGGAGATGAGTTAATGCTATTGTCTTGAGCAAACTATCTCAAACTCTCACACACAGCAAGGACTCACAGGGTGAAAGCGCTCATTTAAACAGACAGGTCTCGATTTTAGGGGAAACAGCCTTTAATCCTATACATGCTGCCCACACCTGGGCAAGATTCAATTTTGTGGGTGAAAAGGAGTGCAGAGCTTTAGGGAAATGACACGCTCTGCAGAACTGATGAACTGTGTGAAGATGGCTGGTGAGAAGATCAAGCCCTTATCCCCAACTGGAAAACTATCACTTCAGCTTGTGCTTCTGGGGCTGTCTTAACCCTCTCCTCTCTTCAGTCTGATCCTCCCCTCCTCTTCCTGCAACACTGAACAGCCTGAAGACATTTCAAGTGAATCCTGTCTGACAGATACCTTCCTATTTACCCTTCTCTGCTTTGGAGATAACGGGGGGGGGCACTTTTGTGTTGCATTAAAATTTGCAGAATTATTTTCATTAAGGAAAAAAAAACATAGAAAGGAGAGACTTTTTCACTTGTGGTGAAACAATTTGGGTTTTTTCCCCTCACACATCACAGATTTTGAATAACTGCACCTAGCATCTGATCAACAGAAACATCATTCACTGGGAAAGGAATGCTAGGTTGTAAGTCAGGCTCAAGGGAAGATGGGGAGTGCTGATTGTACTCACCAAGTTTTATATTTCTCCATCTTACAAGCGTTTTCACCTCCACCGCCCCTGTATAAGAGCACATTGTTCTGCCAAGCAACAGAAAATATCAACGCTGATAAACAAAATCAAGCAGAGGAACAGACTTTCCTTTGAACTGGACCCACAACATGTTGGGCCCAACAACATGTATTATCTGCCCGAGGTTCATCTTCTGTTCAACAGGTTGAATACTTCAGCTACAGTTCCTTAAAGTCTCTATGTAAGTCTGGGTGTGTTAGACGCAGGAATGGAACAATCTGTTTATGGATACACTAGAAACTTCCTGTGGGGATGGAGGGGTGGGGGGAAGAAGAAGAAAAAAAAACCCTAAAAAAAAAAAGAAAAGAAGCTTCTATCCTGGCTCTTCCTATCGTGTGAACTATTGTGTATTTAAGTCTCAGTCTATGTGACAACACTACTGGGTATATCCTGTACTTAAATCATTTACTTGTCTTTCATATTGACACTTTCTCAAATGCAATCCCATCACACAAGTGTTTCAGTGACATGTTGAATATATAACAGACTCCCTAGCGGACACTGGTCATTTTAATGTTGCGAACAGCTCGTCACACCTTTCATCCTCCTTCCACCTTGCTGCATTTGCTATTTCTACTGTATAAATTGGGGTGACCATAGAATGACAATAATCTCACATTGATGCACCACTTTTCATCCCACTGGATTCCTAAGTGATTTACAGATTTCACATATGATTCACTGCATCATTTCTGCGACAGAACATAGGCTGAACCAGTGCTCAGATTAGGTGAAGCTATCACCATTTGAAATTGCAAGATAGGTTTCAGAGAGGAAGAATGTGAATAACCCCATTAGAAAAATATGCCAGTCAAAATGCCCCTGAAGAAAATGCATTGGATTTTTTAAAATCCCAGCTGCTAAGGAGAGTTTATGATTCGTGCTCAAGCAAATCATGCTCTGGGCATCAAACAAGGAGGACAAAGCATTGGAGCTGTCAAGAGGCAGAGGCAGATAATGAAATGTATATACAAACAGGCAGAATGTTTGTGTGTGTCTGTTTTGTCTGTATGTTCTGTCTATATATACACAGGCATTCAAACTTAGTCGCTTAATAAAAACTTCTATCATTTGTGAAAACTTTATAATTTCAAGGTCAAGAATTCACAGCAGACCCTGCAAAATAAAGCTACTTCTTTCATTACTGTTCTACTTTACTAGAATATCAAAAAAATAAACCCTTCCTCAAGATATCAGCTCCACCAAAGCCCCCCCCCCCCGCCTTCTTGTGCTGTGAAGGGTAACCAATGTGGACTATTACCAGCCTCAGAGATGACCATTCTACTGGAAATCCCAGCTCTCATCTGGGGAAAATGCTTGAAAGCAGAACTTTGTAAATGCTTAAAATCAAGCTTGTAAATGCTTAAAATCAAGCTTAATCAAGCACATTGGCTTCAGAGCTTCTCAACAACGGCAGCACTGGAAAAGCAGACCCGAATCATCTTCTAATGTTGGGTTGTTACTATTATGCTTCACTCAAAAGGTGACATGTATCAATGTATAAAAGACATCTTTTAATATAAGACCATGCACTGCATATACACAGCTGCAGTCACTTGCCCAAACAGTAAGAAATTACAATTAGATCAACACGCTATCTCCCTGAAGTTTTACAAAGAACTGCCTGACACCTAGTCCAGAGTTAAGACAAAAAACTCAAACCACCTTTGCTTTTAACAGAAGAGCTTGTAAACTGCCTTGGGGGAAGGCTAACCGAGGCATTACATGCGTGTCATCAGCATAGTGGAAGTCAGCGGCCTTTAATGCACTTCAGATTTCCTCAGTGATCTCAGTGTGCTGGCTTCATAAATGTTGGAAGATGCAGATATTTTTTTAAGTCCCTCATCTTCACTTCTATGGTCAGCCAAAACAGGAAGAGTAATGAATGGCGACACTGCCCTTAAGAGGACCAAAGTTATTAGCCTAATGCATCGGGAGGAATGATGCATTAAGACATTAAGAATCAAAACAATCACATTAATGCTTGACAGCATAAGCAGGAAACAAAAGATGAGAGCTGTAATACAAACCATATGGCTTAATAACTAATCTCTCATTTAAGCATCATTATTAAAACACCTCCTAAATGTTTGGGCCTTAACAGAACATCTCAACATCATTATTTTACAAATTTATTCTTTTATTCCCTCCTCCCCCGCTCCTCTCCTTCCTCTTTGCCTCTCTAAAAGTGGTTTCTTTTTCTGAAAAAAATCTTCAAACCGCTTCTCCTTTCACAAAGTCCAAATCCTACGTCAACCCAATTAAGCCTACACAAGTCGTAATAAATGAGGGTTGTCAGTTAGTCTCACTTGAGACACAAACTGTAGCTAATATTACTCAATATGCAGATGTTTTCTGTCTCTTTCTGTTGGAAAGAAAAAGTATTATTCAAATGGATTAATGATAAATTGTTGTTAATATGAAGAGGATATGCTACAGAATGACACAAGGTTGCAGAAATGTCAAGTGGAGGAGATGTGTGCGAACAATGAAGGCCTCTCAACGTGCTGATATGTTGCAATAATTTATATATTGTTGTGTATTTAAATTCCTGAAAATCAGATTACACCTGATTCCGGAAAGCAAAGTGTAAGTATAAACCCAGTGGCTGTAGCTTAAATGGCTTCAAAGCAGTTAACCTCTACACCAATTAAAAAAATGTTTTTTAAAGATAGTTATCCCTGATATTATCAACAAGTATCAAAAGTTACTTAAATGCCTCCAAAAATATCAGCATTTGTTATCCTCACTCCTTGAAATAGTCTTACTGTGAATTTGTCTGAAAATTATTCTTTCCCTGTTTTTATGTATTTATTTCACAGATGGAAGCAGAGTCCTAATGGCAGAAAATTTGGAGCTGAAATGTAAGCATTTCAAAGCTTGGGAAAGCTTTCAAATCCTGAGTCAAGGACTTATCCTCAAAATAGAGAATTTATGTTTGCACAACACATGCAGAGAGAAACCACCGAACTGCAGCTCTGGGAAAGCACTTCAAGAAATCTTTTCATGCAATATTTTTAAATTTATTTTTAATTGAAGAAATAGCTTTTTGGAGAAGCTGGAGGAAGGTAAGAGAGAGACCATCTTGTATTGCACTATTGGCCAAGATTAGGGCTTAAAGCAAGTAAGTTAGAGTCCCGCAAGTTTTCCAGAAAAAGTCAAAAAGTACATTTAGAGTTTGCTTCCTCGTCAAGTCCCAGCAACTGCCTCTTGTGACTTAACAAACACAAATTCCTACTGAGCTGCTATATAAATGCTAATGATTATGATAATTCTTTACTTTGTTTCTCCCCCCCTTACAGTTAGAGATTTTTGCAGTGTAACTGAATGCACTGATTTATCTAGGATAGAGCCAATGTTAAACTGAAGACAGAACACTCTTTTCGTTCAAGAACAGTTTGCTGGAAAGCATCCAGAGTTTGAAATTTTGATGACGGGTGGGTTTTTTCTACTCTGTTTTTTCCCCCTGTTTTTTTCTGCTTTGTTTTCAAAGCAATTTAATACAGGTTGAATTGCTATGGAAAAATCAAAGTTTCAATAGAAATTGGCATGAAAAAAAATTCTCCTATATTTAACAAGTGTTAGCATGAAAGCAGATATGCCAAACATTGAAATTCCAATTATATCTGCTCTTACACAAAACAACATTATATTTTAACAAAAGCTTACTTCTGCCAATCAAGTGTTTTAAATGAGATTACAGTAACCACCTTGGGCAGATACTCCTGTTACTGAATTAGAGTTCTTCAGAATGAAAGCAGGAGTTCTCAGAGCTGCAGCAGATTCTCTTGTCTCTGGATTAGATGTCAGGAGAGGCATGTAAAATCGACCAGCAATTTTTTATTTTTTTTTACTTTCCTCATGCTATTCAATATATTTACGATCTGCACATTTGTTACTACAATAAATGATCTGTCTTTCAATATTTAGGCTTCTTTTGTGGATCTGAACACAGATACTGACCAAATAATATTATAAAAAGTTATTTGAGGTTCTAAAATTGAGATACTTCAAATCTGATTTTTATCGTAAGTAACAATGGTGTCACTTACAGTAGTTTCAGTAGTATAAAATCATTTACTTCAAGCACAAGGACAAAGGGGGATAAAGTCCTATAGGAAATGAATTTGAAGGTTATCCGCTGGATCATGGACTTACTATCACCTGTGCTTTGGTGAAGCTTAACAAAACAAGCTTGCACACTGCTTTCTGCATTTATATGTGCAGAAAAGAAAGAATGAAAAGAAAAGCACAGAGGAATTATGGCTCCAGACCGTATAAGAAAATGCAGAGAAGTTTGGGTTATTTTATTTAATTTTTTATTCACTCGTTTTGCATCCTCTGCTTGGAAAGAGTTGGCTAAGTATGTCAGTTTCCTGCCTTAATTGGAGTCTCTGTCTACTGAGATCTACACTAAGTAATAAATAGATTCTCACCTACCTACTTTCTGAAGCTACTCAAAGCCCACCTGGGCTACTGATGTTCTTGCTTACAATGGAGAATAGAGAAGGAGCTGAAGGATTTGACACTGCCTGAAACAGACACTTAATAAATAGTGTTCTCTTGAAATGATTAAAACCAGCTGGCCTCAGTGAAACAGTGTAGAATTTAACTTGGGAGAATGAAATAAAGATAAAGGCAGAATAAATTCATCTTCTGCTTCCCAGCCTTGCTTTCCTCATCCCGCTCCCTTCCCCCAAGGCAGCAAACCTGTTTTTCATAACTGCAAAGAGAAGGGGGGGGGGTGTGTTTGCGAAGAATATCCAAGAATTCCTACAAAAAGAGATCAGCCAAATTTAAACTGTTCCAAAAAACATGAAAACCATTTGAACCACTTCTGTGTCTCCAAGAGACTAGTAATTCCCAACATTTGGCTGCTTAGCTTCAGAAATCGAGAGGAGGGAAGAAAAAAGGAAAAAGGAAAATTTAAAACACAGGAACAAGATTTCCAGTCATGAGTAATGATTTTCAGGGACCTAGACCAAAATACACTGAAAAACACCTGCCTTACTGATAACGGATTCCCTTTAAGATATGTCAAACTGGACTGCCTGGAACAGACTCACCTACAGGGAATTTTTTCACTTGGAAAAAAACTCTTAGCTCCCAGATTTTCCATTAAAATAACATCAATCTTTTTTATCCCTAACGGAGTCACAAAGTGTTTCAGAACCAGCGCACGAGGGAACCTCTGTGCTCACGTGAAGTCCAGCTGCCACTCGGGTGACAGGCAGCAGCTGTTGAACTCCACACAGCGATGCTGCGCAGCCCATTTAGCAGATCAGAGTATTCCAGCCAAGTGGAAGCGCAGAGGAAAACAAAGAACGTAGAATACCATTAACTAGCGTAAGGTTTCACCACCGCGACAGACCCAGTATCTATCCCCATAAAAGGGTTTAGAAGTTCTTCAATGACCACATGGTTCACGCTTTCCTCAGTCAAGGTCACGCCTCTAAGCCACGCTCCAGTAGCCAGCACCAGTTCAACAGATACTCTTCCGAGAGATGAATTGACGTCGTATGTGATATAAAACCTACTGGGAGACCAAGACTCCAGCGTTCTGAGGAGCTAGCGTCTGTCGTAGGCACGAGCACTCAAATGATTTAACACTACTGTCGGCTGCCCCACTAAGGACAGGCTGACTAGGGCTACGCTGGAGGAAATTGGTGCAGGTAGTATAAGAACACACCAAACCTAAGTGATTTTTTCCATTCAAGTTTACAGGAATAGTCACCTTCTTAATCAGGAGCTAAATAGGTATATCAGAGGTGAGAAACGACAAAATATGGAGCACGCATCTAGAAGTTATTGCACCGTTAGAGAAATTCACTGAGCGAAGGCCTGAAGGATTTTCTGTACATGAGGTTTCTGTCCAAGACTAAGAGACAGCAAGTTGGTTTTCAGACAGAATAAAGTAAAAAAGAAAAATAATATTCTTAGAAGTTTCAGCGCTCTAGAAGCTCATTTGTCATACAACACATGATAACCAACTTGAAGAAATGCAGGCACTAGCTAAAAAAAAAAAAAAATCATTAATTTTTGAGCTTGTGTTCAGAGGTCATAAGCCTGGGGTTGAAAGGTAGCGGAAGAACATTAACACATGCAAACAGGGAGGGAAAGAGTCTGCTCTTTCTTACAGCAATGTAAAGCTAGAATGATTCCTCATAATTCAGCAGCGTGTAACATATTTTACATGGATCTCTAACAAAGTTGCTTCAAAATATTCAGAAGCTGCAGGCCTCGGCTAGGACCTCTAACAACCACACCTTGAATACATCTCATTCACAGGACACTGGACTTTTTTCTGGGTTTGTTTTTTTTTTTTTCCCCCAAAACACCAGTCAAAATTATACACTCAATTCTACAGCTGATAGAAGTAGATCTGGAAAACGGTTGTTTTCACTATTTTTAATGAAGTTTCATTTGCAGCAGAGAAAACAAGAAACCTTATTAAGGCTGAAGGATATTAATAGGCTAGTACTAAATCCAAACTGAACCTGAGCTTTGTAATTATTTTTGCATTGAAGTCTTCCTTTAAAAAGGTTTTTAGTACCTGACCTGTTTGCAACAGAAGTTTAGATTGTGACAAAATCGCTCCTTTTAAACAGAAAACAATTCCACCAAAAATTGACTACATCCCCAACCACAATCAACTTGCAGGGTAGTCTGCACCTCCAAGCCTTTACGCTAGAGACATGTCGTGTTACTGTGAGAGACTACCTTCTAAATAACTCCCTTTCCCTTACAAGTTTCCTTATTTCTTAAAAAGTTCGTTTGTTTTGAAAATCTGTGCTTCAAAATTGTAGTCACTTAGGGACCTAAATATCACTGATTTTCAGTAGAACACAGTTTTCAAAGTCACACCAAAATCAACACTCCTTAAAAATCTTTATTAGCATTCCTACTTATTTTTACAAGCCTAATCATTAGTAACTTTTTTACATGGAAAAGCTATGCTAGCATATGCCAATGGACGACTTTTAATAATTATACTAATATAAACCTCCCCATGGAATCTATTCTTCCAATATGACTCTTTTATGGATCTTCTAGGAGCGTACATACAAAGAAATTGCACCTGTCTAGTGGTAGTGGTAAAAAAAATTTAGTAGAAAAGATTCATGTTTAATGAAATCAAATCCTATAAATTCAGAGCATAAGTATGAGAAAAGTACCTCCATAACATATAACCATGTCCTCTTTTAAAGGAGACTGCAACACAAACCTGGCATGTCCATAGAAGTAGATTACGCTACAAGGAGACCAGTTCTCCCATCCCCACTTTTCCCACTCACAAAATCCACAGGAGAATGCTCAGCAAGAGCAGGAAAAACCAAATCCCATCAGTGCATCCTCCAAGCAAGGGCAGTAATTCAAGGGCAGACAGACACTAAGCGAGGCCCGTGGCTGCGGATGGCCTGATGTAACCCCCCCCAAAAAAGCCGTACAGCATTTCCACAGTCTTGAAGAGTCAGGTGAAAGGATAAACCTATAGAGAATCATTTCATGTCTGGCATTACACAGTGCCCCTCTGATCTTCCTTCTCCTGCCTACGCCAGCCCTGCTTTTGCCAGGATAATGCTTCCCCAGGTATTCCAATGTTCTTTGCTTGACCCAAAGAAAGGGATCACCCCCTCTTTTTGTCAGAGTCGCAAACACTCATCTCAAACTGAGGAGCACATGAAGTATGTTTTATAATCTGATGTATTGCCCTACTTCGATAATATAAAGTATGGTCAATCTTTCCCTTTTCTTTTTAGAAACACAAGTTAACTATCTGCCAGAATGGTGCATTTTATACAAAGCTGAATAAAAAGGTTGTTTGATGGGGTTTTTTTTAATATGAAATTTATTTCAAGATATTTTTCTGAAGAGAAACTGTATCTTTAGCTACCTGGCCTGCTCTTTGTTGGGGAGGTCCTGTGTGTTTTTCAGAATTACATGGTAAGCATGATTTAAAACCAGAAAACAGCACGTTTATTTGGACAAAGGGCCCCACTTAACCCCTTTAGCCCCATCTTCCAGTTAAGCAGGGTTGTTATCTAAAAAGAACAAACCACCAATACTAATTTTTACTGCAACCACCAGGGTATAGACTTCCAGTTGCATTCATTTTATTAGGAACGAGGTGATCAAATTCCTTGGGCAGCGTGGGACGTTCTGAAAGCAGCATTTTCACTATACTATAATGAGAATAAAAATCCCAGTTGGTGAAAGTAAAATACTTGTAAAGAACATGTCACCTCCTCAGCTGCTGTGGTTGGTTGAAATAGTCTTTAAAAGCTTGCTTCCGCAGCCAGTTAACAAAACGACACCTTCAGCACACGATTCACAGAAGTCTCTGTTGGTGCTGAAGTCTACAGTTCAACTTGTGCCAACCACCTGCTAGAAGGGTTTCTTTTCACAAGAACTCTCTGATTGTTCCTTTTGTTAGTCCAGAGGCAAATTTATGACCCAGGGCCTTCATGACGCACCACTGTTCATCAAGTTTCATTTTTTAAGGTTAGAGCTAATAGTCAAAGAATTGAACCACGAGACAGACTAGGACCATGTCCTAAACATTTATGTTTTCATTTAATTTTAATTAAAAAATGGTCAGCTCTGGCAAAAATCTCTTCTGTAACTTTTAACGCAGTGCGTAGGACAGACCTCCTGTCTCTATGGGAAATAGGAGCCAGAGAGCCGCAAAATGACCTGTCCAAACTCATATAGGAAGCTTGTAAAAGAAGCATAAGAACCACATTTCAGTAGTCTCCACCAGCTGAGGCAGAATCTAGCAGTGCATAACATCTTTGGAATATCATAAATACACCAGTGCAATGGTCATCACACTGCGTTAAGAACTGAACAAGCACTGGGAGAGAGTGTCTTTGTCCTGAAAAACAAGGCTCCAAATAAACAGAGAGGAAAGGGCAAAACAAAGGCAAATAAAAGAGGGGGAGAACCGGTCAAGAGGAGACATGGAAGAGAAATGAGCCTACTCTACCCACTGCTTCATCAACATGGAAGCAAGCCAGTCCGAGGCCTGTCTGACTCACTATGGGTGAGTCAAAAAAGAAAGTAAAAGGAGAAAAAAGGCAAAAACTTCACAAAACTCTCTGAAAGAATAAACAGTTCAAAAAATCCCTCTCAGTGAGAGCCATGGCAGAGCCCTCATGAGTGATGGTGTGAACAGTGTAGCTGTCCCAGCAGCAGGGTAGACCTCCCAGACCTGACGTGTTGCAGAGCTTACAAACACTCCACGAGGCTATCAAGACGCTGCAAATCGCAATGCCAGCAATGCTTAGCCCGACAGGAGTAAGCCCCCAACATGCCATTAACAGTACAAAATTAGAACACAAGCCTTGATTTATGGGGGCTGGATGATTCCATGTCACTCACTGTAAATCGATTAGGAGACAGTGAGGTCCTATTAGAGAGATGTCATATTCATGCAGTATTTATTGCCTGATCTCACACAAGCACACAGGGAGATCTTTAGTGGGGATCACCCTTCCAAGGGACAAGAAGCCCCTTCCCGTGCAATAGAGTCACCACAGCTCCTGGATTGGGGGACAGGACACATGGAGAAGTGGAGGAGATGCACACCAAGGTGGGACCTACAGACAGGAAGACTTGGGTGACACAAGACACTTTAGATCTCATTAGTAATTAGCAACAAGGTTCTAATTGCCTTCAGTAGGCTCTGAATCAGGCTGAGTGGGTAGATAGCTGGCAGTTCCCCAGAGCCAAAAGCCTGAAATAGTCACTCTAAGGTGGATTCACAGCATGAGTAGCACATTTCTGCTTATGGGGAGAAGCATTTCAAACCCTCCTGCATCTCCCATGTGTTCTACCTATTTACCCATGTGCATGAGGGCTTTTCATCTTCAAAGAATTTTGCAAACCTGCACATCTTTGCCACTGCTACAGAAGGATAATTACCGTAAAGCAGACAGCATGGATTTGTTAAGTGAGAGAAGATTCTCAGTCTAATTTTAGGGATTTGAACAGAAGGCGACACTCCAGCTGGGAGAAGATTTCCACCGAAAAGAATTTTTTGATAAAAAACAGAGGGTGAGGGGGGAGTTTCACAACATTTTTTCCCTCCTTTTCCTAACCTGCTCAGTGAAATACACGTGGGACGCTCATTGGTAACAGCCATTATCACTGAGGGAACTGTGATGGTCCCTGCAAAGGCTGAGAGCAGAATGTGAACCAGAGACCTTCTGGGACAAACAGAAAACTCTACAGGCAGTTTAAAAGGAATCTAGTGGTCTAGAAGACACTCTGAGAGTTGTTTACATGAGGATTGGATCAACATGGTGGCCTCAAAGAAAGAGACCCTTTGGGATACAGCACACAACCTTAGCACCTCAACAATTCCTTTCACATTTGTGAGTAGCCCAGCACAGTGCAGCTGGGAGTTGCTGTTGCCTTAACCTGAGGCAAAAAGAAAAGGTCCTCAACCTGCTGAAATATGTATCTTCCCCTCCTCCAAAGGAATAAGACCAAGAGAATCTACCAGAGATTTTTGGGTAGGGTTTTGTTTTGATTGGTTTGGGTTTTGCAAGGGAAGGCAGATATGTGGCAGAAGTTGTGACTTAGTCAAAAATGCAATATTCTGAGAAAAAGAGTTAAAAAGCAGGGTGGTTTTAATCAGCCTTAGTTCTAGTTCACCTGCCTCACAAATAATGAGAAATTTCCTCCTTGTAAGAACAACAAAAAGGTAGAAAATTCTCAAGCCAAAGCAGGACGTTTATTCATTTTAAATCACAAGAGTCAGATCTCTCTGGAATGCACATTTAAACTACCAAAAAGAAAGAAATCACTGAAGGTTTGCAAAATATTTCAAAACTCAGAGTTACTCTTAGAATTGATCTTCTAGGAATAACTAAACTAGCAGGAAATGCACAGAGGAAAGACTGGACAGAATTCTCCCCCTTCCCTCTTATACATACTGCAGCAACACCTCCCCCATGTGCTCTGTTCTCCCTCTCTTTGGAATGCACACCGAGAAGAAACGAGACAACGGACCTGGGGCTAACGTCCCTCGGTGCCCATCCAGCTCTGTTCCAACTCAAAAAAGAAAAAAAAAAAAAGAATTTGAGTTGCTCAAGAAACCCATACGAGTATTTATAACTTCCTGACAGACTGGATTGCATGAAGCTGTAAGATCACTGTAAAGTCTGCCTTCCCTCCTTTCTCTCCCTCTCCTTCTAGACGATAAAACTTGTAACTCTTGAGGGACAGCCATTTCTCCCGCAGATCCAGAATCAATGCCTGGTATCTGAAGACACCCCTCACTTTTAACACCCCCTTGTTGTCAGCATCTCAACCTGTCAAATCACTCTCTCCCCCTCCCGTGGCCAGCTCAAGGCTCTGTTCCATTAGCGAGTGTTTCTTGAGCAGCCCTGATTTAGAAGATAATGGAAGGCACAAGAGGAAAGCCTTCCAAGCGGTAGGTTTCAGTGATAGAATAAGCATGAATCCTGGCAAAAGCCATGGTGGGACTGCCAAGAAATTCTATATGATGCAGGTGCAAATAGTTTTTTAAATTCAGACTCATTAAAATATGTATTTTGCAAAACGAATTAAATTAAAACATCTGGAAACTAGGGGGAAAGGCTAGGGGCTTGAGAGGAGAACAGGGCTTCGCATGTGCATACACACAGACACACACACACACACACACAATTACTTTGTTTCCAGCTAAAAAGTGGATTTGAAGGCCCCGGACTTCATCAGGATCCATAATTGTGGGAAAGTAACCTGAAGATGCCAAACAACAGGAAATTACCAGAAGAATCTGTCAGCACAATCAGCTGCTATTTTCATTGTTCTTTGGCAAATTTATACACAGTCGGGAACACCTGGGCTGGCACGCAGCCCGGGTTTGACTAATTGCCAGGGGAGAGGAGCAGTCATTTGTCTTCAGTGGGGTTTCCTACACTCGCTCCTCAAAACATGTGGTTTCACTTTTCCCCTCTCTCTGCAGGAAATGGCAGGACAGTGAAACGCAGAATAAATGAGTTCGATTCCAAGAGGTTGCCTCCTCAGAGGCCACTCCAAAAATAACTGTCTTGTGAGAGGCTGTTAATAACCAAGATTCTATATACTGTCTTCAGCAAACAACATTTCAAAGGCACAGTGTTCCTTTTCTCCCCAGACCCTATGTACATTAAAAACATTGTGGGGGGAAGAGAAGCAAGGGAGGGAGAGAAGGAAGAACCTCGGTGGTTGAGAGTCCTGTATATTTTTGTGGGGAATTCACACTCTCTTCAAACTGCCTTACAAAATCCAACACACCTCAAGGAAGTTGCTTGGATTTTCCTTCAAGGCTGCACAAAATACCACTATGTTTTTCCAATATTATTTCAGGATGAGCAAGCAAATATTGGTTAAGCAGCTCTGTCAACCTCTGTGATCATTTGTTAAGGCATTCCCCTTAATTTTATGTTTATGTCTCTCTCTCCATCTCATGCCCTCCGTACCCTTTGGGAACTTGGCATACCTGATCTCAGTGGGATCACAACGATTTACAACAGACAGTGGTTTGTCCCCAAGAAATTCAGGCACAATCCCACCTGCGGTTACCAGCGTGGAGTTAGTCTTTGGATTACACACACTAACAAGGGATACTCTAGGATTTGTAAAAGCAAGGGCGTAGTTTCTATGCCTTGCATTTCAAGGAGCCATTTCTACCTTGTTAACTGTTTGAAACAGGTATCTGCTGCATGTGTCTTGTATTAAAAAGGCAAGTCCCTTTCCAAACGCAAGTCTTGAAACAGATTTTAAAGCTATGTGACAGACAACAGAAGAGTCCCAGTAATCACCTGCATTATAGCTTTATCTCTGCCGGGACGTTGTTTTTGACATTGTAAGACTGCACTTTAAAAGATCACCTCTTTACAAGAACCACCTGTCTAAAGTGACAGCTTTTTCCTTTAACCTCAGAACATATTTTTAAGGTTAACATACCACTTAAAAAAAAAAAGAGTTGCCCCCTCCTCCCATTACCACTGATTCTTAGCAAATCCAGGCTACGATGTCCCCTCCATGTAGTAAAAGCATGTTTTATGTATTCCTCTCTCAAACCTGGGGTACTTTCTAATTTAAATCGCATAGTATTTTACCATTTTGGATGGTGTTAGTCGCAGCAGCAGCAGCATGTTTTATATTGAAGTGTATATCCACATTTGGTATATTTTCACCTGCGTCTTGTCCAAATCCTACAATGATTTAGCATCTTGGCACTCTGACAGCAAAGAATCAACTAAAAAAAAAAAAAAAACCCCAAAAAAACCCCAAACCCTAAAAAAACCATTTAAAACATACAGCAGATGATCATTAGGTTGGGTGAAGGAGCTAAAGGAACATTTGGGTTTCATTTGGTTTCAGTTGCAGACTCCTTAGCAGGGCAGAACTAAACTGTAATTCTAAACTGACCCACCTTTTCTGTCCTTTCCTCAACAGAAGGTGAAAAATGTGATGGAACATTTTACAATATGCAGCACGTCGGTTATACTGCAGCACTGATAGAGTTCAGACTTGGCTTATTTTCTCTACAGCTGAGATGTTTTGACATGTTTATTTGTTTAATTTGTTTATTTTGACTAGCTCTGATTATAATTGGCAGCAATGAGCGGAATTAACATTAGACAGTGTCTTAGACTTGTCGGTTACAATAATGCAAAAGGCATGTGAAGGCAAAGTCTCTAAAGAAGCGACAATAGCTAGAGTTTGGTTCAGCTACATCGTGGCTTTGCTAATGCATGGAGACCAAGCGGCAGAATAGTACTGGAACTACATGTTTCCCACGGATTTCAGTGACACTGGATTAGACCCTTAAACAGTTGAAACACAACATATCTTAAGATCATAATATTTCTTGCTAGCTCAGAAAGCAACAATCTAACCCACACTGACATAAACAGAATATCCTCCAAATTGACAGGGTTTGAATCGGAACCTCTACATGGATGTTACAGTACATGCAAAGTGCGTTTTTCCTTAGATGCAAGGAACACTTGCACTTGTTTGAGTGTTACAGTAAGGAAAGGGCTCATTGTTTTTCAGAACCAGACCCTTCGTTTGGAGTTCATTCATGACAGGCAATAAAGACTCTCATCAACTACACTGTCCAAAGATCTTCGTCATCATTGTCACTTTCTTGCACTAGAACAACGTTTCTCAGAGTAACAAACTTTTCTGGGTTTGCCTTGATTTTTTTGTTCTTAATTGTGGTCACTGAAATGTAACATGAGTTAGGAAGGAGGGAGGCATCTATTCAAGACAGGCACTGTAAACCATTTTCTTCAAGCCACAGTAATCCAAATGTTTTGCTTCAATTCAGTTTTAAACAGCATGTACTTAAACTGATGAAACCAAGAATATTTTCTGAGCTGCTGCATCCTTCACACAGGCTACTCTGCCATGATATTGCAGCCCATATGTTCCACAGTATCACACTTCTCAGCGCTACCTAGGTAAACGATAATGCTAACAAATCCCCTTCTGTGCATGTAGACAATACAGCATGTGCGTGATAAATCTGGACCCAATTGACGGAGTTTGTTTCCTATATCTTAAGGTGCTCTGCATAGGTGAAGACACCTTACCCCCTGTAAGTTTCTCTCCTGCTTGCTACCCCAAAACAGTCAAGTCACAGCCACATTTAAGCATCAGAAGATATTCAAATGAAAATGCTGTCAGAACACTGCACTGCTAAAGAGCACCTAAAGCATTCCCTGAACTACTGAACCTTAAAACACCATCCTTAACCTCTACCAGTTAAAGACCAAGACCAAAGATTCAATCCAGACCCTTCCCATGATTCAAAAAAAAAAAAAAAACCAACAAAACAACCAAAACCAAAACCCACAGACTCCAGCTGCAAAATCCAGATTCTAAACCTCATTTCCAAGAGCCTGATATTTCTTAATTCAGAGTCCAAATATCTTTACAGTGCAATAGGTATCCAGGCCAGATGTTAGTTCTCCCTCCTTAAAAGGAACATTTAGATCTGAGATCATCAGAGATAAACTTATGACACTTCAACTGCAAATCCCAGAGAACTTTAAAGGGGGAGGGAAAAGAAAATAATCCCAGTTTTTCAAGACGAGAACCTGAGGCACAAAGGAAAAAATGAGGAAAAAACAAACGTAAGAGAGGACCACCGAATTCAATTGTATGTTTCTTAGTTTTGATTAGATTATTCTTTTTCTTTTCCTAGAAATAGGTATTGCCACTAGGCATCAGGAATCTTGCCTGGTGGTAATACAAAGCCTAGTGATGAATATAAATATAAAGGACTACTAGTCAAGTAACCAAGCTGTTTAAATATGAAGATGTCAATCCATGTCCCAAAGAATGTGGTCACTGCATGGACAAGATAAAGCAAAATAAAGCTCTAAGCAAGTGACCAAATTACAACTGTATTCGCCATATTAAGAGAGAGAGTTTTTATGCAAAACCTCCCCAAGAAAAGCAAGTAATCTACATATTCCACAACTATCCATCCAGCAAAAACAAAGATGCTGCTTCACTCATATTTTCAACAAAATATTTTCTCAGTGTGCAGCATGTCACATTATTATGTGTGAGACCATATGTGTGGCTGTGCAGGGGGCCAAGTTAAGGTTCTCACGTTCACACTGAATGCTGTGGAGAGTTCACCACATTGAAATGGTTTGCTTTTGATACCTTTGCTCACTTGATTTGTACTTTTTAATTATTTAAAAGTGATTTGAACACGCATCCCCTCCACCAAGACCTGTCTTCAGTTTTGAGGTCTCCCCAACAATTGTTTAAAATACCTACAACACCTGGAACTACACCAAAGCAGAGCGTGTGGTTGCGCTCCTTCATGCTGACTTGCTCTCAGAGTCAGGGCAACGGCAGCTGCAGCAGAAGGCAACAGAGCAGAATACAACAAAAAAATAAAATCGAAGTATGTTAGACTCAAAAGCCAAAACCTGCAAAAATAGCAAGAATTTCTTCTCATGGTAATAGGACAGAAAAATCAGGCCCTATGAGGAAATGGCCTTCTTTTTACTTTTCTTTGATTTTTTTTTTTAATGGAATTGTATGCGTTTGGAGTAAAAGAAACAAAGTATTACTAAATCTTATCACAATTTTTGTGTGTTTTTATGATAGTCTCATTTTTCTTGCAGAAATTCTTGTGCCTGATGGTCAGCTTGTTAGATATTAAATACAAAATATACTTTACAGAAAAAAAACCCAAAAAACTTTTGTGTATAATCCACCAGTTTAAATGGAATTTAATTAGTGCATAGCTCTCAGCGCAGTTCTTTGCACTGGGAGCAGTTTCATCATAACAGTGAAACAGAACACTTCAATGATGAAGTCAATATTGCATCATTTGTACTGCACTGGTACTATCACTGCATTTATCAACCATGAAAAGGGGTTGCTGCTCTTGGAGGTACATACAGAGGGCACGGATTACAAACATAGGCTGAATGCAGCAAGAAGAACCTGAGAACAAAAATTTTTTCAAAAAAACTAAACAAAAAAAAAACAAACAAAAAGCAACCCTCAAACTTTGACAAGTAAACACACTGCAGAATTTGGGGACTAGTAGAGTGAAATAATTCATCCTGGCAAATTATTTGCCTAGCCCTGCTATTTGCTCAGAAGCACACTGTCAATGCTTACATAGTAAAGAAATCTAACTGGCTTCAAATAAGATAGAAATCTTACTTTATTGATTTCACAGAACACATTGGGGTATAGTGGTTAATAGTGAATAGCATCACAATGAAAAACTGTGCAATTACACGGCAGCTAGGTTTCTTACTCAACAGTTATCACTATTTCATCACTGGAAGGTAAACTATATTAGAAAACAAGACACTATTACACCTTTGATCTGATACCTTATACACCTTACTAGAACCCCAACAAAAGGACATGTATACATACATATGTTAAGATCATGCTCACTTATAAAGTTAATGTAACTACACAGTTTCAGAGTGTATAGTTACCATGAACCTCCACTCATTTCAGCATATGTACAAACACTGCATGGACAGTGTAATTGTAATGGTGGAAACCATCTGTCAGGAGCCCTGAAGGCACAGTGTTTTTCTTTAGGCGTAGAGGAGGTAGCTTCCCTCACTCAGCCTGTGAACAGAACTCTTTTTTTTTTTTTTTTTCCCCCCTGAAAGCATTATATCTGAGGCAGAAAAGCCAAGGAAACCATGTCCATCCATTCCCAGATTTCCAGCAAGCACTCTGTAGAGATTAACACTGCGGCAGACTTGCCATCCACCTAGGTCTGGACCAAGCCCTACCAAAGCATCTCCTGCACAAGCACAGCAACCTCCGCGCACTGTGTTTGAGATTGAAAACACAGCTAAAGATTCTCAGTGCCTCCTACATCAGTCACCTGACATAAACAGAGCCGCCTTCATTCCTTGTTTTGGATATTAAGCCTTTTTAAGGGTCTGAGATTCAGTACCTATAATCAAGGGTGAGTGTTGAAAATCCTGGCCTGTGGTCTCTGGCTAGAGTATAACTACTGCTACTCAAAGACTTGAGACTGTCTCACAAAATCTGAGTGCTACAGTCCCCCAGACTGGGCAGATTCAACCAATTAACTGACATTCTGATATCGAGATGATTCATATCTAAGCGGATATACAGTTAAGACCACTGTGTGGGCCAAACCCTCATCAGCTTGCTCGTCTGGCAGTCAGTAGGACTTTACTGAATAAGGTGAGCAGGTTTTGGCCTCATGGTGAAGAACACGATCACCAGCTGTGTGCATTCAGTTTAAATATTCAGCCAATCTTTCAGTGAAGATTCATTTGTCATGTCCCTTGGCACTTTCTAGTCTAATTATTGAAGGCTATACATCCCCCCCCTCCCGCCCCCCAAGAGTCTATTGTTTTGAAAGTGATAGCACACAGCTCAATCTAAATAAGGAAAAATCACAAGATGATCTCAGTTGCAAATATTTGCAGAAATTGGCAGAATCTTCCATTCCTAGCCTGCACTTCTGTAGATCAGGGGATAAGAGATAATGGCCTCAGGCCTACACAGAAGATGTATCGAACAGACAGCTTTTGCTCTCTAGCGGACAGTGCTGAAGTCCACCTGAAGACAAAATTGGGAACACTCTGTCAGCTCTCGTGACAGAACAGCTTGGAAGATGTACATGCCTCAGTAGAGACATTCCTTCCAGGGCAGTTGCAGGAAAGGTATTTCTCACATTGTTCACGCTTTTTATTCTCAAATATACACTATGGTATTTTGCCACTCCACAGCATCTTTCAGCAAGCTATGCTTTTAAACTCCCTTCCCATATGACCTTCTAAAAATCCAAGCAAGCAAACAGACAAGAACCCCAGCACAAGCTAAATCATCTTACTCATAGAGCAATGTTATGGTCCAGGTTTTCTACAGATTTTTCACCAAAACGAGTCATGAGCATCCCCATTTTACAGGTGGGAAATTGAGGCTGGGCAAAGAGGTGAACAAAAAGACATCCCTCAAGGTTATATCTTAAATTGCTGATGAGTTGGAAATGCATCCTTTCCCTCAATGCATGAAAGACAGTCCTTTCCAAACAATTCTACATGTGCAAAGGGGATAAAATACCTATAAGAAAATTTGTTCCACTGGTGAGGTTCCCAGGGGGGTTTGAATGACAGAGCGTACAACACCTTGACAGTGTCTATTTAAACAAAGGAAGCACATTGTACATGTCTCAGACATTTCTCCATAGAGTTCAAGGCAGCAAAGGTCACTGTATACTATACCTTTAAATAAAGTAAGCAAGATAAAGGGGAGAAACCTAAACCAGGGACTGCCAGTTGTGGTAAGAGAGGGCTCTGTAGGTGGCTGTCTCTTGCCATCTAGTGGAGAAAAAAATATATGCCAAGATCAGAGCAGTAAGTACGGGTCCAGAGTCCCCTTCTCAAGAAAATGCAGTATCTTCCTGGTCTGGTTTATCTCTCAACTCCTGTTCCACTATGTTATTCGCTGCTTGTCGTTTGCTTTTAAGATAAAGATAATTTTTTTCTTGTTGACCGAAAAATCCAGGGAAAGAACAGGTTGGATCAAATCTAGAGGTACTTCAATTAGTTTGAAAGACAGGCTGAGGGGAAGAAGAGGGAAAGCAGATGAAACTCCTGTGCCAAACGGCAAACGGTTTGCTTTGCAATTTCATGGATCAAGCAGTGGTCAAGGGGTGAAAACCCCAGCAAAGTTTTTAAATGGCACTAAATTAACATACATTGGAAAGCTGGCTAAAAGTTTTCTTTTGTCATTAACAGTTGTGATTCAAGTCACCTCCTGGTTCTTCCTCTGCTGTTACCACTTACCCAGTGTTTAGTGTAATTTATGTAATGGCAAGCCACGGGACTATGTTGACTAATTCTGTAAAATAGGAGATTTTTATGCCTGGCAGCCCTTTTCAAGTCACCAGTTCACAAGAGCGAACAGCAAGAGAGGGAAGTGGTAACTCTGCCTGTAGGAGTTGTTATTCCTAATCCCACCCTTTGAGATTTATGCATATTGAGATCAGGAGATCGGACCAGCTCAGAAGTCTGCCAATAAAAACAGTGAATACATTTACATCACTTGCCAAATGATCTAGAAAAAAAATCTCCTTGCCTCAGTTTCCCCACAGAAGAAATTGCAACTGATACCTTAACCTTAATTTATTAAACCCTTTGAATTTTTCAAGTGCAGAGTCTTACTAAAAGTTAACCGTTATTAACAAGCATCTATCATAACATAACAATTATATTATTAACATGCATCTGTCATTATTAACATATATCTTTTTTAAAGATCCTCTAAACTTTGGTGCCAACAGGAGGTCAAGGAGATGATAACATCAATGTCAGTATCCATATTAGAAAAATAAAGAATGAGGAAGATCTAAGAAAGATGACACATGTCAGGCACTGATAAAAGTCCAACAGATACTCATGCATATTTAGGGAAACCCCAAAGCCACAGGCCATTTTTGACAACTTGGGTCAATGACGTAGAAATCCAGCTGCAATAAGTATGCTTTCGAGCGTGTGCTAGGAAGGACAAGGAGATATCCAAGTTCATGTCAAATCAAACCAGAATCCATACATGACATCACTCTAGGCAGAAATTCTAACTCTTTCTCAAAAACAGGGGGCTGACACAGTTCCATGCCCAACTCTGGAGTATTACCATACTAAAGTTAGTGTGACCTTCACTGCTGGGAATATCCGTCCTGCATACCCACGTGCAGAACACAAATGCACAGAACTCCTACATCTCACCTGGCAGTACTAGCTAGGGCTTGCTCATATGGCTTATCTGGTACTCCTAAAGCACTTCTGCCCTAAGAACGGGGAAATCCTTCCTAAGGGCACCGCTACCCTCAGTTGACATGCTGGGAACACGCCATACAATATCAGTTACAGAAAAATCTTCATTTGAAATGGCCAGATCACTACCACTATTAGCCAAACATCGAACACCCACAGATCTCTGAGAATCAGCATATTGATGTTTAACACCGTTTGTCCTTTAAACAGAATGTCAGTTAAATAAAGTCCAATGGACAGTATTTAAGGAGCGGGGAAACTGTTTTCCCATTATGTTATGTCCCCAGGCAGTGGAGATGATAATTTTCTACCCTACTAGGAAGGGCATCACACCGTTAAATTTTGACAAATTAGTTTTGGGTTATGTGCTTTACTAGTCCCACATGGTAACTAAAACTTCAACGTTATTTGACTGCAAAACAAATCAGAAACAGTTCTGAGTATACAGTGGGGCAGACTCAGAGAACAGCAATTGCTCCGTGTTCATTGCTGGACCAGAATCAAGTCTCAAAATGGCTTACACAAGAACATCCTTGCTTACCTTAGTGCCTTACACTGCAAACATGCCATCAAGTTCAAAGGGAGTACTCACCAAATAACATGCAGTTCAGCAGAATCTGATTTTTATTCACCTTCCTGTGCTAGCTGGCCTTTCAACTAGCTGAAAGCATCTGAAAAAGCCTGGTCCAACAGATAAAATACCAAAGGGGAAGTCTAAGGAACTGTGTCCTTTTCTTGGCTTTGCTGTATGATCTCAGGAAAAAAGAAATGCAACATCCTCTGTTTCCCATGTCCTTCATAATATTTGTTGAAGTGCCAAGCTGTCTGAAGAAGAAATGCTTCTTATTGTACATACAAAACCCCACTTCTCTTCTTCAAATGCAGACTCGTTAAGAAGCAGTGAACTACCCTGAAGAAGCCAACTGTAGAACTGGAAATGAAAAAATGGCCTTCCATGGAGAAACTTGGGCTAAAAGCTCAGGTGAACTTGCTGCAGTAACCCAGATAAATAACCAAAATCCTCACTCATGCTTGTTTGCCTTCAGCTGGGACTATTTGTGTGACAATCTAGGTTCTAACTTCTGAAAAGGGGCTCCTGACCTCAGTCTAGTTCTTGGTTTTACCACAGAGATCTCCAAATTCACAGAGCAGCTATGGAACCAACGACGTTTTCAGCTCACCCTATTAAGATAAACCAGCACTGATTTTGGATTACATTAATACCTAAGATTAGACTGCTTTGAAAAGGGAATTGTCACAGCTATTTCAACTTAAATTCATCAGTCACAGTCCTTACTTTGCCAGAACAGACTGGATTCCTGGCACGCTTATTTCCATGTGATTGAAGTGTCCAGGAAGATTTTCAGCTGGTAAATCAGCAAGGTTCTCACTATCCCCCCAGAGCTCAGGGAGTTCGGTTACCCTCAGCCTAAGCTGACACAGGAGCAGGAATCCAGCTGCACAGCATCTCAAGGGAATGGACCAGTCAAGTAACATGTCCTAAGGGAAATGGTTTTTGGTGACCCTAGCGAGTTCCTCGTTGATAATGCATTCAATATATATATACACAGGGGTCAAATGCACAACTGGGTCCATCGGCATCAAATGAAACAGCCCTCTCTAATCAGGTAGCTCCATTTACACCACTGCAGGATATAAACCTCAAACCTTTCACCCAGGTTTTGCACACACCAAACAGCACTTCAGCAGGGGATGGTGGCAGTAAGTTTCACCAGTTGACTTTCTACATGTTGGGAAGTACGAGAAATCTAGTAAGTGAACTACTGTGGCAAGATCTCCAATTCAACTTCTGCAGATGTCCTGATAAATATCCAAATGTTTAGGCAGTTCTCCAGACGTATGCTGAATTACAAACCTTCTCAAGACCTGCTCCATTGTTATTCTTCAAAATTCCATCCAATTTGGATGGTTAGGCATTTAAGGCTTTTTTTTTAAAAAGTGCAAAGTGAGTGAAAGGAAGGGGGAACAAAAAGTTAGCAACCCACCCTGCCATATTTATTCTGGTTTCTATCATTTAAAAAATGAGCATTAAAAGGCTGAGTGGAGCTCACCCGACGTTTTTTAATGTACTGTAATTTCTCAGGAAAACGCTTTGTGAAAAGTAAGCAATATATCCTAGCGTATAAGTATGTAACCATAGTTTCCCCCACCATGCAAAACATCTGTGACCTTGCACAGAGGTCATCACTGCAGTAGTGTTTCTCTTTACTTTTAAAGAAATGTCAGGCTATTTTTTATACAAGACTTATGACAGGGTGCTGTTTATTGTATCACAAAGCCACTATAACTCCAGCACAAGGAAACTGCTATTATTTGGAGAGTATATATCTTTCTGACTAGCAGTAAAGATGAAAATAAGAAGGGTCCTTTGCAGAGAGTAAAAGTCAGAGTCTCCCTTAATGACACCAGCATCTTCTTCATGACTGAAAACTGAACCATTACTGGACTGCTCGGTCAGATTAAGGCTCAGATTTTATGCTGGGATTTTCTGTCAGATCACATGGGATTTGTGCTCACCTTCCACTGCAAATGGTGTCAAATTCCCAATTTTTTGAGGTCTCTCACGTGACCATACAATCACTTTGGCCACTAGACTCAAAATTTCAACTCCCTTCAGCAGAGATGTGCTTCCCTGCACACACCATTCTACACTGAATCGAATTTTTTGTTCCATGTGGAAAGTGCTAGAGAAAATGCCAAGGATAATTTGGGGCAGAATAAAAATAATTCCCAGTCACCTCTATTTCCTTTTTACCTTTGTCATGGAAAATTGCTTGTGGCTTTTTCTGGTAGCTCTGCTCAGTCCTGAATGAGTACACTGTGGGGGCACCAGACTGTGAGGGCTGCATCTTTTAAATCAGAAGTCAAACTGAGAGCCTAACTAGTTGTGTTCATTGAAGGTCCCTTGGTACTTTTCGCAAGACTAACCTCTGTATCCTGGCCAAATTCCAGCTCAAGTAATTACAATCTACTTTCCCAAACACCCCTCTTCTTTCCCTGCAGCATTTTCAATTGCATATGAAATTATTCTATTATCTAATTATAATAGTGCCCACAGATTCCTGTCAAGCTTTGGGAGTCTGTGAGGTGCTATAGAGAGAACAGATGCATACAGCGTCTCTGGTTTCCCAGCAGCATACCGTCCAAGTGTTGAGATCTGTGACTACCTCGCCCGGCCTCTGAAAGGCCAGACTGAAGAACAAGGTTCAATTTGAAATACAATACAGTAAATTAGTGTAAGAAAGAGAAGTGAAAGAAAGAAATATGTAAGCTTAAGAAAGCAAGCAAAAGAAGGACAGGTCCCTGCTGGTGGTGTTTTAGGCTGGCTGTGTGCTATTTAATCAGCACCACCCCCTGCAGTAGCTGAAAACAAAGCTGCTTGGTGTGCATCTATACTGTTTAACAAGGCGCTGTACCGGAATGTCCCAGCTAGCACCATGCACGCTGGAAGACTCATCTGAAGTTCCATCATGTAACAGGTCTGTCCTGCAAGAGGACTATCCATGCTGGCTATAAATCACAGATACATCGCTTCTGATTCAGCCCTAAGTGCCTGGTGCAATCTGTACTCCACACACTCCATACAGCAGAGATTATGCAGATACCAGCTTGCTTTGTCCATGCTCCAAACAGACCATATGCCAAGCACTGCTAATACAGTTCTGAGTTCAAGCTAGGAAGGGTTGCCAAGAGGCAGGATACATCAGGCTGGTCTCAACACCATGAGAACATCACCACATGCCCAGGTGCTTCATTGAACTACGAAGCCTTTGATTTCCGGAGCGAAGGGGGAGGTGGGTTGGAAGGAATCACCTTTCCTCATGACATATTTGCACAAGCAATTAGTAATGGAGTCATTAAAAGGGAAAGATTAGATTGTTGAGGAACTCCGTTCCCATTTAAGCAGCCAGATTTTAAAAACCAAGCAAACACAAGTGGAAAAACACATCAGAAGTTTGAAATATCTTTTTCAGCATATGCGATGAAGTCAACTGTTCACACATATTACACGGCTTAAATTCAGAGAGATGAAATTTAGGAGTATGGAATTAGATGGGACAGCGTTTTTTCCCTGACCATTTTGGAAAATTACCTTTGAGATGAACAGAACTGACCACAGAACATTTGTTCACTGCAAATTGCATCCCAGCACCCAGTAACATGAACAGCAGAGTAAAATAAAGCGATCAGAAAAATGTCATCAGCTCTTTTGAAGTGTTTGTTTGTGGTTCATTGTCATTAATTGGAAAAAAACATTTGTGGTTCTTTGGGGAGAAGAATCATTTGAGTCTTATATTTATGTAACAGCTATGAAGGCATTTCAGTTTAGATTGTTGTTGCCTTTGCACCTTTAGCATTGGCTTTGAAGTGTGTTTCCTTATAATGCTATAACTTAACTTCAACATTTTTAAATGAAAATGGCAGCAGGATGCAGCCAGCATATGCTATGTAGTCCACAGAGGGCAATTATTAATTTCCCAGTGGATACCTTTTCTTACGGTGACTGGCAGTGGGGTTTTTTGTTTGCTTTTTTATATTATTATTATTACTCATGCCTTTTATTTAAAACATTGCTAGATGTCTGTATCTCAATACACCTGCTGTGCCAGTGATTACACTGTGTTTAATGGCATGTCTATCCTGGGAGAGCATAGCCGAGTGTAAGAGGGGACTGGAAAGGACAATAAAACAGCTGTTGAATTTGTACATCCCTACGTTCCACTTGAGGAGCTGTCACCAGCCTCCTAGGGCCTGGCAAGGGCCTTGGTAATATCTGAGTTCCAGCCCTGGTTCTGACACCAACAAACTGTTAGGTCTGGTGATCTTGCTCGTACCTGTAACTATCCAGCAGGCTTGTAGCTAAACGCTGAAATGGTGCAGGAAAGAAACAAAGTTTTCCACAAGTGTCTTGTACTGACCCAATTTGTCTTCTGCTGAAGATAATAAGGACATGAGGACAATGAAACTCCAGTAATAACAGCACCATCAGTGCTAATGGAAACGTTTCAATAATGAATTTCCAAATACACCTTGAAGATTTTCCCTAAAAATGTAAATCATCAGTACAGGCCAAACTCAATGGACAAATTTCACACCTGATCACAGCCTCTGACAATCTGTCAGCTTGGACTAGGGGAAAAACATGCACAACGGTAAAGCAGATACATAGCTGCAGGGCTACAAGCATGGAACTAACCATGCTTTAGTCCAAGCCTGACATCCTGATTTTGGTTCTTACCTGAAAAAGGTATAGTGCAGAGATGGATTTTTTTGCTTGTTCCAAACATAAACTGTCCAATCCTCTGTAGCTAGATATTCAGCAGATAGCAGTGGGGTACAAACATTACGCAGATAGTTCCAAGATCCATGCTTAAAAAAAAACAAAAAGAAAAATCATCCAACTTGTTTCAAATTAAGTATGAACAGGCCAATGACTCTACAATACCAAACTGCTGTTACCCAAAGTGCTATCCCACTTAGTACACTTCTAATGACTTCTCACCTGCAGGCAACAGAAAAGTACCAACAGAAATCCTGCCTTTTTCTAGGATGAAGCCTCGATTCTGCAGTGAAATCCACATGGGTGAATCCTTCCATCTATTTAGAGCCCCCTTAATTTTAACAAACAGTGAGACAAAAGAAACCACTTTTGCAGATTCACACAGAATATTTTTTTGTAAAGCTGCTCTTGAAAACGGTAACTCCAAAAGGAGGTCCAAGTTCAAATACAGCATGCCAATACAGTGATAAATAAAAAACCAAGGAAGTTTCACAGACTACAGAACATGTGTCATCAGAGCTGGGACAGAAGTTACATGTTACAGATATCAGCCAAAGAATTGGTGGGAATAAAGATTTGATTCTTGTAATACTTGGAAAAGTCTTTATTTAAAAAAAAAAAAAAAGAAAAAAGAAAAAAAATAAGAGTATTCCATTAACTGCATCGTTTCTAAGTGGCCTCTTGTCATACTTGAGGCTGAAGTAGTTACTGAAGAAAGATCAAGGGTTAAGCTGCACACTGCACAATAGCACAAGACTACCAAAGAAATAAAAAAAAGCTTCATCCAATTTTTTTTCCAAATTAAATCAAGAACATTCATAATTAGTTTTTACACCGGAGACATCTAGTGGGAAATGAAAGAACTGAAAGAGCCATAAGCTGCCTTCGCCCTTTCATTAATATTTGCTCCCAAATGCAGGTCAAATAAATCTAACTCACAGTTTGAAATGAGTAGCTTTAAAACTGATGTATTACTTTCTGCTCGGATTTATGCCACCCATTTTGGATAATTACTCCCAATGCTTTTTCCCTATTGTATTCAAAGCTTCTTCATAAGAATGAAACGAAGTTGGGTTCCTTGAGATCTCTTCTGCTTTTAATAACTTTCATTCCCCTCCACCCCTCCCCATCCTCACAGATTACTTCCACCTTTGCAATTTAAGGCAACTAGATTTGTGCTGGCAGACACCTTGCACTCATTTATGTATGTGTTTTGTTCCCTGCTATGATAAATTGCACTGTCCAGGCACACAGTAAAAGACCATCCTGCCCCGCATCCAGGGCCCTGATCCTATGAAAACATACCCATGTGCTTGAGCTTATACACTGAATAAATTTACTGAAGCACATGTGTAAGCCCTATTCTCACAAGATTTATGCACATCAATAGGGTTACGCACAGTGCATAAAGTTAAGCACGTGTTTAAGTCATTATAAAACTAAGAATGAAACAGGCAAAGGGTAAAAGGAAAAATAGATGCACAGAAAGGTGAATTAACTCGCCCTATGTCATGGTAGTCACATCCACATGGCACAATGCAACAACTGTCCAGAGATGCCTGAACTAATTCTAAAAACTGTGCTGTTACAGGAAGCAGTTTAGTCCCACCAGCATGCCGCTCTGCTCAGGCTAATAATACCTACTGGGCAGAAGGGCTAATTACTCTGAGCAAAGCATCACACCAACACAGCTCTAAAGCTTTTAGAAGCTAAGCTAAACCATGTATCACTGAACAGCACCACATGACAGTTTTTAAGACTTCCCAGAGAAAGCCAGTAGGGACAGGACTATATCTTCAGCGCTTCTACTTAGTGTTTTAGGGTGTAACCGGAGGGAAGCCATTCTGCTGAAACCCACTGCAGGAGTGTGTCTGTACCTCAGGTCAATGCAAGAAAATGAACCAAAGGGAAACACCTACAAACTTTATTCAAAACATTTTGCTGTAGAGAGAAACAAAGGTAAGAAGTGGACCACTGTAAAGAAAATGAACACAACTTCACACCTTACTTGGGTTCTGGTGCTGCAAACAAGAAAATGTGTCCGTGTGAGTTATCTAGACCCATTTAGAAGAGCCAAAATATGCACAGAAGTCCTTCCCCACAGGTCAGGGAGCAACACTGAGAGGCCTCTGAAGTTGATCCGTTAGGGACTTCTACATTTCAATGTCGTTACACATCAACATGGGAAATAAAGCCTTCTCTGCTGTCTCTCCTTTGACTTCCATAGGCTTTTAGATGTTTCATCAACATTGTACAGTGACATAGGTAAATCATCCTCTTTCCACAAAAGGCAGTTCCTGTTTATTAGTATCTGGCTCCTGCATATGCAGAGAATTAAGGACAGGTACATGCTGCCTCCTGTTTACAGGCTACATGTGGAGTTAACAATCCCATAACGTTGGATCAGCTTAGCGCTTACCCTTCTATTCCATTATTTTCACTTCCCAGATACATAATTGCTTAGTTATGGCAATTTAAAAAAAAAAAAAAAAAGTTATTCTCCATAAGATGTGTATCTGCTTGCTTCACTCCCCCTCAAACCCTCAAGTACCCAGGTGTCTTAAATCTGAAATAACAGGCCCATTCCAGCTGGGGACTTGCAGCACAGAAGGTGGAGGAGGGATGGAAAAACAAGATGGCTGCCTGAATTCAGCTTACCTCAGACCCAGCGGTGTGCAGAGAAAACAGTATTACCTAATTTTCTCAGGTCTTATGCTGAAACACAAACCAAAACCGGGCTTCTTTTGCTCTTTTACAGAAAACACACACCACAGAAGCAAAAACATGTCCTCAAAGGCCTTCAAAGCTCGAATTTATGTGTGAAATTAATTCAAAGTCCAACGCCACGTTCAGCTTCGTTCTGTGTTGACCACACACTCCAATACCCTGCTGTCCTAATCGTGAGCTGACTGAAATGAGACCTCAGACTGAAACTCGGGGAGAATCTGACAGTGGGCTTGGTGGCTCGCTCTGGAAGGAAACAGCTTCCAGCAGGTTGTGAACCCAAGGGGAGCTGAAGTGCGACTGCAGCTGGAGCAAAACCCCTGGACCTGAGTCCAGGTACTACTGAGAGACACCCCACGTGTCCCATGTGCTGTGGCTGCTGGTAGAATCCAAGAACATTCTGCACTGGAGTTTTTCCACTGCACTGGAAGAAAAACTTCATAGTTCCTCTACAACTTTCCAAGGAAACAAGTCTAGGCAGCCTGGTGAAACCAAATGGAACTCAAAGCAGGATCAGGATAACCCTGCTATTAAAGGTGGTGTCCTTTTTTATTTCAGGCCTTATTTACTCAGGAAAATCACTTCAAGGAACAGATTTCACGAAAAGCCCAAGAGCCACACCATTCAGACAACTTCCAGCGCCCACTGAGCAGAAGCATTGTGGGACGAAGACAAGCATTATCACTATTATTTAAAGCTAGGGCTTTTTTCACACACAAAGCCACGCCACATGCCATTCACCAAGCGCAAAGCAGGGTTTGCTGTGGGCCAGCTCAGGTATGTCTGTCCCCACGAGCACCCCCAGCAACAGGAACCTTACAGCTTCTCCCCTCCTGCATTCAAGTATCAAAACTACATTTGTTAAGTCACAGAAATGGAGAAAATGTAAATATGTAAAGTAATCTGAGGGGAGAATCCTCTCAGAGAACTTACCCTCTGTGAAGTCCAGTGGCACCAGAACCAGTGGAGGAGCAGCCTGTAATTAGGGCTAACGAGAGGCAGCTCCACAGGTGAGCATCAGCCCAGCCACCTGCCCGCTCCCCAACTTCCTTCTGGCCTGGCCCTTCCCCTCCTTCAGGGAAAGGGGGGTTGGCTAAAAAAAAGCACCCGCAAGGCCATGTACCCACAAACTTCAAGAAGAAAAAATGAGAATGTAGTTGTTTGCTTTCTGAATTTTAGCATATCTGGAGTTACAGCCACCTCTGTTGTGAACGGGAGAGTTAAAAACATGATTTTTTTTTTTAATGTGTTTCAGGTTCCTCACAGTCATTTAATCATTAAATTACTGATTTCTATGCACACGTATACATTTCTCTGCGTGCCTTACTCTTTGCTTTTGTTAAACCTGTCTGAAAGGGACAAAGTCAAAGATGTTCCAGTGTTCTTTTTCTCTCTGCACAGTAACTGTGAAATCTTTAAGCAGTTTTGTCTGCAGAGTTTTACTGGTTTGAGGTGTGCCTTTCACGCAGCACATCACAGAGGGAGTGCACACCCTTGGCAATCGTGAAAGTTTGATTTCTGTACTTGTTTATTTCTTTGCTTCCCTTCAGCACATTCAGTAAGTAATTGTGAAGGGAAAACTTGTCCTGTCCGAGAATTAGAAGCTCTAAGATATTTGAAACATTATAAAGACAAAACAAACAAACAAAAAAAAAATCAGATTTGCTTACTTCTCTGGAGAGATTAACTGAAGTCCTGCCAGCTAAAAGAAAAAAAACTAAAGAGCAAGAAGAGGCTACATGGAGGGGAGGACAGGAACATACACTTTATTCAGGCAGGCAGACTTGTTCCACCTGCTGAAGAGAGGAAATTAAATTAATTCCTCTTTGTTTTGCTTCTTCCTCCTTTACAGTGGAGGTAACATCTTGTATTCCCTGTCCCCACCTGCAGGTAGCAGAGAATTACCTATTTTCTAGGCTGGATCATAGAAGGAAATACTTAAAATGAAAACCCAAGTTGTATGGTGATGGGAAAAAGGGAGAAACTTGAGAAAGACAAAGGGAGATATTAAGCACTGAGCTGAAGTGCCACTCTGGCTGAAGCAGGTAAGATGCATGTGGCACTTGGGCTTAATCCTGCGTCAAACTGGCCATTTTCCACAGGCCCGTGTGACTTGCAGCTGCCCTGAATGAAAGCAGGAAATTGCATTTTTGCTATTTATAAACTGTGAGAGTGAAATAACATGAATACTGTATGCCTCTCCCAATCCCCATCTGTGGGGTTTTAAGTATCTTGTAAGCCCCAACAGATTGTGCTTCTCAGATCTTACAAGGGCATTCTCATCATACCAACCGATAACATGGTTCAGCACAACTGCACCGTTGTCCTCCATTGTATCAAGCTGGAGAAATTACCTTTTGGGTCATAGGTCCTGCACAGCTCCAGCTGAAGTGGGTTTCTTGATTTCAGGTAGTAGGAGCCAGTGCTTTCGGAGCAAGATGGCTGGTTTATCTGCGCTAACTTTGCTACCATGTGGCTTGTTGAATAAGAGTCATGAAATTCTAGCGGGGCTACAAGCTTGTTTACAGGGCTTATTTTCTCCTGGACATACTCAGGCTTTGTACCTTCATGTATATCAAAAGCACAACATAAGAACAAAGCATACGGTCTCAGGCGAAGTCAGCCTAACGTGGCAAGGATTATCCGTAAATCAATCCAGTTTCTATGCAGCCTAATGCAAAACTGTCTCAGAAAGGAAATCTATGTGACACTGCAATATAAATGTTGCAGCAATGAAAATGAATGGGTCTGCTTCCACTGTAAACATGGGGCTGCCCCACTAGCTAAGTATTAGTAACACATACTAATGCTGCAAACACGTTAAACTTCAGCTGGTGTTACAGTAAAATGTATACAAACAGATCCTATACCTTGTAAAGGGGATAGCTCAAATTGCAAGCCAGACCCTTTATTCTGCAGCATTTCTGTTCATTACAATTTCCCAGATGAGTCACCTATGAGACTTTGCAACGAAGCACTAACTTACCCAAGCGAGTTGTTCAAACAGATTATGGCTTGTAAAATGTCCCTAAGTAGAGCACTGTTAACTAGAGACTCTGGTGCTGCACTACTTACCAGTTGGGGGAAAAAAAAAATTTCTTTTCTACTAGATGTTGTGAAGTTCAGCTTTTCAGGGCAGAGAAATTCCCACAGGGAGGGGAAAAGCTACAGCTGATGAGCACATCCATAAAAATAATAAAAAAGGCACTCATGATTGTACCAAGATAATGACAGGAAATAAAAAGATTTCATGTGCTGAACACTCCGGTATATTTAATCAGAATGCTGCTGCGAAGTGGCCTCCTAACTAAAACTTGCTCTGGCATTTTGGAGCTTCTGAGATCCCTCCTGTCACTGTCATACCTGGTAATCAGCTCTATAACCTATGTAAGTCTCGAGTCCTTCCATGTCAGAGACTTCTTCCCTGTCTGCAGGAGGCTTATTAAGACCCATGCCTACAAAGCCACTGGAAAAGGGAGAATGCAGTTTCAGAGAAGTGCTATCACTTTTTTATCCTTAGATCCCACAAAATGTGCAAACATGCTCTGCAAAGCAAGCGAAGAGATTACCGGCACTCAAACTGATTGCAAGCTGAACTCACACTTTTCATAAACAGAGCAAAATGGGAGAAAGGGACGAAGGAAAAGAGTTACAAAAAGATAATGTTTCATGGCACAAGTGCCAGCAAAACTCCCTATCAGCTGTGTAGCTGAAAATGCAGCCACAAGAGTGTCAGCTGATGTAACCACTGTGGTGGTGTCCTCTTCCAGAACTTGCTCACGAGCAAGAACCCATCACCTGAGCTCAGTCTTTTTTGTTCTGAAGAAATTCTCATGAGAGAAGCCTAAAAGGTGTCTACAGTCTTTTTATCTTAGAAAAGGTGTAAATTCCTCTGACAGCGTTCCATTTCAAATTGTATGGCCATTTAGCAGAAAAGTCCCAGAAAACTTTCATCCCATCTGAAGCACTGCCTAACAGAACAACACAGAGGGCCATCAGGCTGCGGGTGAGCATGCTTGATGCACCTTTAAATGGGTTAGATCAAATTAGAGTCCAAAAAGAAATTATTACCTCCCTTCACTTAAACATCTCTTCTTTCTTAATAAAGTATCCCAGGCATTGAATTTCAGGCGCACTGTTTTCAGGGATATACGGGTTATTTCCAAGCCGAGCTATTACCAGTGAATGCGGTGACATTAATATGAGTAAATGCAGGAAAAAGGATGAAATAAAACATATCCTATTGAAGGAAATGAGAGCTCCTTAAGAAAGAAAAACACACATAGGAAAGACGTGGGCATATCAGGATACAAATGGGACACTGGGGAGTGCCGGATTCCACAAGCATGATGTTATTGAAGTGTTTGATACCAGAGTAAGCACCTGCAGATATGAATTACATCCTTGTTCAGACCACTAACATCGGAGTACTGACATCTCAGGAAGTGCTTATGTTATATTTCAAATCCCACTGCCAACTGCGTAAATATCAAATAAATCAATCATAGATATAAAAGACATTATCTCAAGGACTTTAAAAAGCTGAACAAGCCACCTCTCTTCTAAAAGTAGTACCACCCTTAAATCATTGGTGCTCTTTCTGTCTGTTGCACCTGAAGAGCAGTAACATCAACGCTGCCTGCCATCAGACGTTAAATGTTTCACCTCTGTACACAGAGATAGAATTGGTACAGAAATAGTTAAAACCAGTAATAGCTCCGTGATTGTGCCACAGGTTTTGCACACTGTAAATATACTTTCCACTGTCTTCAAGAGGTGGACACTTCATTTCACCCATGTAGAAACTGAGGCACTGAACTATGAAAAGGCTTGTGTGACACCAAGAGAGCTCCAGAATGTCGTGAGCAAAACAAGCTCAGGACTAGGAGTCCTTGGAATGTTTATTAGACCGTGCAGTCTTTATTTGCAGTGTGTTTTGAGAAGCTGTTCTTGACCAAGACAGATGATGCAATCTAGAAATGACATGTTCTTGTGATAGAAAGACATTGTCATCTGGATGTATCAGGTGAAAAGACTAGGAACAGAGTTCATCTCATTTTAAAGAAATCTTGTCATTTAACTGAGAGTGTTTATTTTGTGTTGAAAAATCCAGGTCTTAAGCTTCTGCTACATTTTTAATAATTTTTAGAAGTTACAAATATCAAAATATAAAAACCAAATCGATTTTTTAAATGGCTTTTAATAATTCTGTGAGGTTTAATAAACTAAGATTTTACCAGTGTTACGGAATTTTGGATTTTAAGAACACTTTCCAATTTAAGAGTTTCCCCATAAGCTCTTATTAGATTAATTTGTTATTTTTCCTTGCTTGCCATGGGAGTCTTAATTACTACTGCTCCAAATACAGCTACCATCCATCTTAATCAAGCAGGGACTATTTGGCCATACTGCTAAATCATCTGGTGTAATCAGTTTTAAAAAGTTTGTTCTGCAGTGAAAAAATGGCTGAGAAAGGAAGCAAAAGTAAATATATCTTTTTACGTTTTGTTAACAGCAGCAGGAAGATTAAGTGGCCATTCTACTAAATATTCATAAGAGTTCAGAATTTTTAAGCAGAAGGGTATTATGAGCCACATATTCTGGAAGACATGGAAAAAGTTTGCTGCGAAGGACAATTTTTGAATTGGAAAGAGTTTGTGAATTAAAATAAAAGTGTCATAGAATCTAAACTTCATCGCTGTTGATAATTTATCTCAAACTCCTAAGAACACAAATTCTCCAAATCCAGTTAATTGCCAAGCGGAAACATTTGCAGGACTGCTATTTCACATGGAGCACACAGGGAACTCCAGCAGAAGTTCTGATCCAGCCTCAGAGATGACCATGCTGTGCAAGTGACTGAGCTTTATTTTCGGAGAAGCACCAACAATAAAGAATACTAACATGACTTGTCACTTGCTCTGGAGATGGCGTAAGTATTGCAGACCGAACAGCCCATCCGCTGTGTTAGAGGCTTCAGAAGCACTGGGAATTGCCAATATCAGGAGTCTGCACTGTTCCAGAATTTGCTCCATTTCTTCATTTCTCCAAATGAAACATCTAAAGAGCTGGTTGCATCAGGGTTCTGGAAAACAGGTCCAAGCACTGATCTAACAATCACGCCCTCTTCCCCTGTTGGGATAATACAGTACCACTACTATGCTGTCATCTAGAACCCGCTGAGCCAACACGTGTACTTCCACTGATTTCAGTATGCTTCAGAACAGTCTCTCTCTCTTTCCTTGCATTATCTACTATACACTTAGTTACTGAATGATTTCATAACCTGAATGTAGCAATAATACACACAGTGTAATGAATGTGTGTTTAATATGGTTACATAATTTAAATATGTTTTGGCAGAAGTCTTTTACAATCCTGTGCCAATTTCCAGTCACCAAATTTAGTGCCAATTCATCAGCAGCTGGACCAGCTTAATGGTCCTTCTTGTTACGAACAGGTAAAGTCTGCCTGCAATTTATTTATTTTTTTTAAGAACTCCACTTTTTAGAAAGATTAAATCAAACAGGAATAGAGAAAGCATCTGTAGGGCTTGACCTCTTTGGCCTCTTATGATTGTGGAGTATCCTACCCTTTGAGGGAGAAAAACAAATTCAGTTAAGCTTTTGCTTGGTTTCCTTTTTCTAAGGAGCAACTGAAGGTGCCAAACAAAGGATTTGGGATATAAAAATCCTCACTTTTCCCATCAAACAAATCTGGGGCAGCAGAAGATGGTTTGCCCAAAATACTGATGGAAGTATCACAGGAGGGTCCTTTCTAATTCAGTTCCATGGTCCAATTCAAGCCACTGGGGCATGTTTTTCCAGGAAGTTACTCTTCTAAGTTTTATCACATTGGTATGTATTTTCATTTTATACCCTGTAAGGTAATTGTGTGAACTAAAAACGAACAATTCAAAGCTTTCTGTATCCAACCTGGATATGCTTTTAAGTCCTTAACTGTCTGCAAAACAAAACAGGGACTTTTGTGAAAGTGCAAGCTTACCAGCTTTCAAAGGATAATTCTACAGAGTAGAACTGTTGTACTAAAAATAAATAAATAAATATGTTGATCCGCACTACTAAGTTTAAGGAGCATATTTCTCCTTGCTCTGAGATTTTCATCTGATATAGGAAACCATATCAAGTGCCTCCATCGTTGATGGGGAACCAATCCATACACAAGAGGAAACACAATACTGTTAGAGCTCAGACATTGCTCATATGGCTGCTGTCCCATTAATCCACCCAAATCCCTCCATCCTCTGGTCTTCTCAGAGGTTCCTCTCATCTTAATCCTCAAAACCCCTTAAATTCAGTTTCCAAGGAAGCTTTCATAATTAAGATTTCATTAACAGTTGTATACAAAACAAATGCATCTTTATGCAGCAGAACTGTAAAAAGCAAGACATTCCGCTAGCAGGGTTCAGTTCACAAGATAGAATAAGAGTGGGGGAAAATGTAATGACAAAAACAAAGAAGGTTCAAGTTTCCTTAAAAAAGTCTAACCACCCCCCCTCCCTCTGTTCAGCTGCAGTAAGGTGAAAGGCTAAATGTGGACAGAATGGTAATATGTAAGCGGTTTCTAAGCTTTCTGGTGGGAATACTTAACAGCATAAGTATGTTTCCCCTGGAGACCTTCTCCACCATTTGGTCCAATTTCTTACTCCAAGAACTGAACCAATTCATGATGTAATGCTCCAGGGAAAACATTCCTCTCGAAAAAGAGTATCTTCCTAGGGAGAAGTTTGAAGAAAACATCTTAATATTGTTTAAACAGCTTTTGGCACGGTCATACTAGTTGTGCTGCATTCAATACTGAAAGCAGAAGAAAGAGAGGCTAAAAATATGGAAACGGAAAGTTTTAGGATTTAGTTTAAGACTTCTCCTCAACTACCACCCCGAGTCCCTAGCCCTTGCTGATCCTTAGCGGAATGAGAAAAAAGAGATTTTCAGAATCAGAGATTTTCTTTGCTAATAAAAGAGGAACAATTTAAGGCTTTGGCTATTCCGTGTGTCAGTATGAAACCACCCATTTAATTCTGCATACAGCCGTATCATTTAACTCTTATACAAAGGTGCAATTCCAAGGCACTTAACACCGTAGATCTGGCTGTGACTAAGGCTTTTCGTGGCTCTAGTAAGAGGCACTAAACCAACCATTAGAAAAAGCTCCTGGCAGCAAAGCTTTGATTTGCTTAACTTGCAATATCTTGCGCACGCATGCATTCTCTGTTCTACCAACTGCTTTGCTTCCCTTTTTGGATCATCGCTCTGTGAACCTTGTCATTTTTGTGACTGGCAAGAGCCGGACATCAGTGTATTGAGCAAGAGGAGGAAGCACTGGGAGGACAGAAGTCAGATAAGCAAGGCAGACCAGAAGGCAGCACGCTCCAAACCCGAGGCAAGGGAACAGAGTGATGCAGGAAAACTCAGCAAGGTACAACTGGCCTCTATCTGCTGCGAGAAGCAAGCAGTGGGAGGGATGGAAAAGACAAATACAGAGTGAACATTTGAGGCTTCTATTCCATAGCTTGTATTATGTAATGCTTAGCATTAAGATAAGCTACATGTTCATCACCTACTCCTTATATAAACCTTACAAAACTTTCCTTGCAAAACACACCATGGATATTTGCGATTTTTTTCTTGAAAGGAGAGTAAAATGACCTTTTTATTCATCATTAATATTTGTACCCACACAATTACTTTTTCTTCAATAGCACACACGAGGGTACTCAACATATCCAAGTCACGGTTCCAACATTAATTCCCTTACAACCTTAATAGATTTGCATTAGTGAGTATTATTTACTACCAAAACTCAGCATTACTGACCTTCTGAACAGGGAACTAAGTGCATTTGTTTGTCCAAACATTTGTATGACATAGGCAGGTTATTTATGACAGTGAAGCGTGGCTTCAAAAGTATCTTCAGTATAACTCAGTTGATTTAATGGATGGTGATATTAGATCCATATTTTTCACCCTGATGTTACAAGTGCTGGCAAATAAATGAAAGACAGAGCAAGCAAACTGAGTAACAACTTAATTCAAGAACAGCACAAAACCAAACCTGGACCACAGAGGGAACGAAAAGCCCAATTTTCTGATTCCTAACTTGTTTGGTTTACTACATCACTAGGGCTTTCGAGGAATGATCGCTATTTGTTCTTGCAACTTCTTTTCAGACTTTGAGATACCTTCTTTGTAATCTTTAATGATTTAATCTTAATGATCTTAAAAATGAGGCTCATTTATCTCCTAGAAAACATTAAGACTTTTGCATGTTATTTATTCAAAGGGATTTTTGCTCATAGGGTGGGATTGTGAGGAATAAAAGATTTGTTTGCAGGGTGGGGGTTGTCCAGGCATAGTGTCTGCTTTGATAATTTAGTTTTAGTCCTTCATTGTTAGTAGTCAGAGGCCTCTGGGCATCAGTGATTAATTAAACATTGTTATTATTATTATTCATAAATATGGTTGTTCAGACTATAAAATATGTTGCAAAACATGAATTATCTCGGTTACACAGTGCAAGGTCTTCACTGACCTGATTGGCAATGCTAAAACACAGCAGTAAGCCTGCACCATAAAGAGGATATTTAAACTCAACTTTAGTGGAGTTGGAAGCTGGTCCATAGCAGGCTTCTGTCAAGGTTTTACTGCTCGTTTGCTGGGTCTTGTGTTTGTAGAATTTTCAGTTTCTTGGTAGACCCTAAACTTTTAAAGCCTTGAATCACAACTGTTTATCACCCATCAGGGAGCTACATAAAATGTATTTTCCTTCAGAGTGACTACTCTCATAAAAAAAACTAATTTAAAAAAGAAAAAGACAATTAAGAGTATTTTTTTAAAATCTACACTATAGCCCAACTAACAGGGATTCTTAAAACTAAATACTATGAACCACAAAAATTAATGCCACCTGCAAGCTGTAAATATGTGTATTATTTAATTTTTTTCCAAGTATTTTCTTTGGCTGTTACATTCAGCTGAACAAGCCCTAAAAATTGTCAAACTAAATTCTTGTTTAAGAGTAGAGCTCTAACTACTGCCAGTTTGAGTGAAACACACATCCAGGTTTAGGGAATATGTTTTGTTTATTTTGGCTGCAGCGCAGGGTAGAACATTTTCCATCCCATCCGAATGCAGTCAAAAAGGTTTTGAAATATTGCACAATAAAAGCCATTCATTATATCTGTCTCCTCTCCCTTCCAAAAACAAAAATGGCTGACCAGTTCCAAATCTGCGCAGGGGGCAGGAAGATGGGAGTCAAGGGGTCACTGGAAATAACCCAAGACTAACACCAGGTTTTTCAGGTTTGAGTTAGGGAATATGTTCCATGCCCTCATTCCCAGTGCACACAGGTTTTTCTTCTTCCCCCTCCAAAGCTTGGTTAAAGTAGTTAATTGCTCTGTTATGCACAATTTACAGGACTTAATTACAAAACTAATACATTAGCCTTCTTGTCTATAAGTCACAGGCACAACTTCATCTTTTCCACTGGGACACAGTGAAATCAGACCTCACCTTACTTCAGGTTAAAACATTTTGATTTGCACTGTTTACCTCCTAATTTTAAAAATGTGCAATTTGAAGGAATACCCAATCAGGCTTTACAGTTTGGTTTTAGATTTATTTCCATTGCTTACCTGCCTGTTAGCAGCTTGAAAATGCCCACTCCCGTTCCTGTGTGCTTAAACTATACTTGGCATACTTCAATGGCTTGCTTTTTATTCATCCTCTCTCCATTTCCTTATAGATAGATCTAACAATGGTTTTCTGTTTGCTTCCTTGTGCACAGGTCACTTCATCACTAAAGTCTTTCCAGGTCTAAGTGAACTAGAAGAGTGCTAGAGGATTCAGAGCGAGAAGGAGGAAGAGCAGAGCACAAACATTTTAGTGCATTTCTAAGAAACAACTAGACTACATGAAAACACAATAGTGAAATTTATATGGAACACTTAGGTGTTATACTATCCCCTTCTATTGCCCAACTCGTCAGAAGCAAGTAGAGAAAAACAAGGTGAAGAGCAAATGAAACTTTATTTACAACTGAATAGAGTTTAAAAAAAGCAAATACCGTTCTTGTTATTTTTCCCCCCTGCTTACCATGAGTGTCAGGCTGAGAAAATTGTTACTACTTCTGTTATCTCACACATGAGAAAACTTGGGTCATATCACCTCCACTTTTGTAACTTAGGTGCATCGTAGTTATGGCAAAATATTGGCATAAATGAATTCCTGGGAAACAGTAGCACTTTCCCTTTAAAACTTTCTGAAGAATTTAAGTGTAAGTATTGTTGTTCTTTGTACCTTCAGCTCACTAACATTAAGCAAATTTAAGTGAAGACCATTCCAACTGTGAGATACTCCTTACTGCTAGCTGTCAGATATTCAGTCATCTGAAAATGTATCAAGTCTGCACTTCATAGGATAGTGCAAGCAAAAGTGATATGTAATTACTCTTACTTATTAATGACATCATAATTACACAGTGGCAAAATAATCAGTCTTTCTAGGACCCATCACTCATCCTCCAAGTCAGTCAGAGCATGATAATTACATGGCAATCTGCTAAACGCAATTAGTCAGTAATACATGCTTAGCTATTACCATACTTGAAGCCACTTAGAGTCTATACAATCCAGCACTTAACATTAGTGAAGTAGTTTTAAACACAAAGTAATCTTTATGACAACCCTCTAAAGAGAGAAAACGCCTCCCTTTAGAAGGGTAGGGAAAGTCAATGAGAGGTGAAAGAGGCTGGCCAACACCACAGATTGGTTCAGATGCCGCTACACTACACAGACTGACGTGGAGCTCAGTACTGCACAAAAACGTAAGTATAAACGGTGACTTAAACAGAAGGCCACGAAGGCTGGCCTTCACACTGCACCAGCCGCCTCCCCAGTCCACCACAGTGCGTTTTGCTGCTTCACTGTAGAACACGACTCAGTCCTACCCTGCTGACTTTGTTGCGAATAAAACTGCGGGTTGTATTAGAGTGACTAAGCTAACGCAATGTGACAGAACACCATTACAATCTATTCCAGATAGTGCTGCAATTAACAGCTGAAAACTAGAACCACAAACCAAAATATCTTGACTCAGGAGACCTGTCTGCACTCACACATAATATACGTTAATTTTAATTCCTTCAGCCTCACATGGCAGTGAAAACAAGAGACCACTTCAGAAAGTTCTTGTGTTGATTGACTAGGGAAGTAAAGTTGCTGGTCATTCAATGGTTAAAGTTAACTCAATTTTAGAAAAGCAGATCTGAAAATGGAACAGCATCATTCACTCTGCTGTTCACACTTCCTCCGTAACAGCATGGCCGCCAAGTTGTAGGTTACACTACTTCAGGAGTCTATAGAGACACCCTTCTGAGGAAGAGCAGCGAGCTACATGAGATCTGAACGTTTTAAGTACTAAGACCATTTTGTTAGCCTTGCACAAAGGGCTCTCTCCCAAATTCCCCCGTTCCTTCCCATGCTAAACAGCCCCCAGTGTTAGCAATTCTCCAACTCCCTATTCCGTGACAGATTCTATCTCAGGTCTTCACTATTAGGCAAGTCCCAAATCACCTCTTGCAACCCTAATCTCTAGCAATCAGAAAACACAGCCAGAAGAGACCTCAAGAGGCCATCCAGGCCCTATCCTTACCCCTAGGAAGGATCATATGTCATTCCTGACAGGTATTTGTTTAATCTGTTCTTAAAAGCCTCCAGTGATGGAGATTCCACAACTTCCCAAGGCAATGTATTCCGGTGCTCAACTATCTCTGCCGCTGGAACTTTTTCGAAATGTTTAACAGAGACGTTTTTCTCTAATTTAAACACTTTTTGTGGTCCCATTCAGTACAGATATGGAGAACAGATTATTACCCCCCCACACTTACAACAACGTTCTGCATAATTGAAGACTTGTCTCCTCTCAAATCCTCTCCAGACCAAGCCTCATTAACTGCAACCTCTTTATTTCTCTGTAGGTTCCAACCTCACCCTCATGAAAGCCATGCAAACTGCCCTCAAGCATCTACATATAATTCCCAACAACCCTTTTCAGATAAGCTGTGCCAGAAGGAAAATCCAAGCTTTGTTTTCTTCTCCTTACCCTTGCTCTTCTATTTTTGACAACTTACACTTCACATCTAAAGTGCACTTAGCCTATCCACTCAAGAAACCTCAAGGGAGAATTCTCTTCTGCCGCTGCTGTGACTGCCACACAGGGCAGCAACATCACAAAAAGCACATTCTAGGCAGCATTTTAGATTAAGTCCTTGAGTATCTTCCATACTAGTTTATTGTCCCTTCCTCCAGGACAACTCTTTGCCTGACCCGACTGTTCAAGCCTGGTATTCAGTATTTGACACCCAGTCTCCAAAGGTTTCACTCACTGCTGGATTTGATATTGAAAAGCTGTTAGGTAAACCCCAACATCTCAGCTGCAGCTGTAGTGCTCTACTGTGTTTAAGAATGCCATGTGATTTCCATGAAGAGAGTCATATTTGAATACAGTGCATAAGCTTTTCACTTCTCCAGATTAATTTCAGTGCATAGTTCAGTGGCTGTTCTGGTTGTTTTTTGAATGTTAGAAATCAGAAATTAAAACTACTAATAGCTGCAGAGCTTTAGATTTTAACCTTAGCTACTATCTCTTCAAAGATTCCGTACATTATAGTATTTTTTTCAAATGCAGTGACAACCGTAAAAACTCATGTGAGGCTGCCCTCTCCTGGTATCACAAAAGATTCAATCCAAGTAACTACTGCCATTCTCTTTCCAAATCTCAAATTTTCATTGACACAAAAGCAAACCCCAAAATAAAACATCAAGAGACTGTTTCGATAACTTCAGCGATGTTTCTAAAGCAGCAGCAGATGAACAGCATTTAAGAAGTGAAGTTTCTTTCAAGGTGCCTTAGCAGTTCTTGTCTTGGGAAAAACTGGTGATGTCTGTGCAGAAAAGGAAAACATGCATAAAAATGAAACTGTTCTGTTTGCTTTTAAGCTTTACAAAAGCAGCCAAGTACATAAAAGTATTTTATTCCACATCAATAACATTAAAAACAAGGTCACAGAAGAGATCAGTTTCAACAGAAAGCTGTTTCCTTCAAGCTGGCACAGGTATTTCGCTAGGGCTGAAACCGAGCAGTGTGAAAAATGAAAGCAACGGCAAACGTTTAAGCAGACCACCTACAGTCACCGCTTTTCGTAACATGTTCAAAGTAGAAAAGTGAAAACAGGAAGATGACAGGTCATCTACTGCATAATATGCACTGTATTTAGTACACATACACACACTGAAGATTGGAAGCGTCCACAAATGAAGTACAGCTTTATTGTATGATGAATGCTTCTTTCCTTGGCCAATGTCATTTTTTTTTAAATTAATGTTACATACAATAAAGATATAAAAGTTGTGCGTTTTCTTCTTAATGACCAAGCTTCACATCAAAGAAGTAGAATTCATTAACTCTTTCTAACACAACATTTAGTCTTACTTATAGGAAACTCTACCCCTGCTCGTGCCCAGCAGGTAAAGCAAAGTCTTTTCAGATGATGGTAAGAGCTTCCCCGCCTTCTACTGCTCCGCTGCAAGCCGGAAGTGTTTTCTTTCTTATTTGTGGAGAATCTCAAGGGGGTTTTTTAGGATATTTTTGAAATCTGGAAGAAAATTCACACAGATTTCAAAAGCAATTTATAAGGGATGATCAAGCACATGGGAAACATCAACACTTCAAGCAATTCCAGCTGAAAAGGCATACTTCAAAAATGTAACACAATTTTAAGTTTGAATCCTATTTAAAAAAAAAAAAGCAAAGAGCCCTATCAGCAAAATATGGAGTAGTATCAACTCTCAAGTGTCTAAAAAGTAACTTGGCACCAAGACGGCATTTTTGAACCATCAAATTTGTTTCTCTTTACTTAAAACAGCTGAGAGTCACACGTTGGCTGACCTGTCTCCATTTAGCAACTTCATGTATCGATTGTGCATTTGAGCACAGAGCAAGCGTAGCAAGACGGTCTACTGGGCACATCCAGCCTAACCACCACAAGGAAGTTTCAAGGGCAAAAAACCCCACACTCCTGTGCAGATACCACATCTGGAAACATTTATCTAAACACAAGGAAATCCCAGATAAATAATGTTTATGCATGTATTTGTATGCATGTTAAATTTTCTATATTGTCTTACTGAAAAATTAGTCTTTGCCTTCTTGAAATGACTGAACTTGGTGTTGCTGAGAAAACCGGTCATTTGTCAAGTTTTTTAGTAATATTAGCAACGTTTAAGTGCTATTGCTCTGTAGACAGCAATGAAGTATGAAAACATGTAAGCAAGGATGTGGGCTACAATAAAGAGGTGATGTCAAAGTCAGTTCATCATGGGAGAAAAAATTTTTACCCTCTCGATTACCTGCCTCGACTGCCTACCAGACCAATGCTCTGAGCCGAGCTAGATCTTCCACACAGTTCTGGCCTTCAAGCACTTTTGGCATCAAGACAAGGGAAATCAGTTCTAAGTTGTCCAGAAAAATTAATAAGGAAATAATAATTAAGGAAATGTTAAGTGGGAGAGAAAAGAAAGCAGCACTTAAGAGAGAGACTAGAAGAATCTAATACTGACCTTCACTTTAGAAAACCAGAGGTAGCTGAAACCTCACTAAACGTTAGAGTTATTTTCAAGGGGTTTTTCTGCTTCTTCGTACTGGTTTTGGTTACTTCTGTCCTTCCTACATACAGAATTTGTTATGCTCCTTCTGCAGGTTTGAGACCAAGTTCTTGTTTCTTGAGGTGTGGAAACAGCCATGCTTTTCCTCCTCCATCTTTTGCAAGGACCATGAGCAAGATTAACAGAGTCATTGTTCTCCTTCCCTGGTGCTGAAAACTGGATGAGATTTTGTTCTCTGTGGTGAATATTCTCAGATTCCCTAAGGATGGATGAGCATATTGTTCTCCTGATTTTGCAACCAGAAGCTAGCAGGGGAGGGTCCTTTTGAATCTCACTGGGTATTTGAATCCATGCAAGTCCTTCAGTTGCTGCACCTTTATACAATCTCATGCTGCGCCTAACCCTCTTTTCACCACTGTTATCGCTCTTTCTTCTAAAGGGCTCTAAGGAGTCCTCTTTTAGCTGAGGAGCAGATAAAACTTCTTCCACATTAAAAGAAGGAACTGCAAGACTGTTTCCAATTATTTCCAGTTTTTCAAAAGGAGGAAAACAGCTGGCACTACTACTACTACTTCTTCTTCTCCTCCTTGGCAGACTACCTCTTATACAATCTTTTTGTGGACTCTCAGTTCTTCGGGCACCCTCGTGTATACTACTGTCCAGTTGTTCCAGAAATTCTAGCCCGGTTAGCTGCTCTCCCTCATCTAGGGCATTTCCTTGTAATTTCTCATTTTCTATCAAGGAACCACTTTCTTTTGCCTCTTTTACACATGCAGTCTCTTCATCTTGCTGGAAATAGTCAGATGTATCAAAACCACACTCTGCAGCTGGCACAATGTTCAAGAACTGGAAAAAAAAAAAAGTTAAATGTAGGCAAAAGGCAATCCACAAAAAACTGGATTCAAACAGCTGGCATCTGAACAACTGCTCCTGTCTTCCTCAAAACACCCCAACCAACTAGCACACAGAATCCTGTATGTTGGAATCTGCTCCAACGTGTGGCCAAGCTTATGTTGCCCAGGTCTTGTTCAACTGAGTTCTGAACACCTTCCAAGGATGGAGATTCCACAGCCTCTCCAGGCAGGCTGCTCCAATCACTCTTAAGAGTTAGATGGTTTTTTCTTCCCCCCAAACATCTTTTTTGACCCAACAACATCGAGCACAATTATGACTTATTTTCTAGCAGGACCCCTAAGTGTATCAGTTACCTGACAATCAACGCCAGAAACAGACTTCAGATCGCTATCCGACACCTGAAGCACCATATCCCTGGAGCCGCTGGCTTCTGCAGTGTCCAGGTCCTTAGAGCTTAAATATGTATGAACTGCACGGATGTTTTTTGCTGTCATTCGCTCAAACACTGGCTTCTCTTGAAGATCATTGCAAGCACTGCTGGATTTGGTATCATCTAAAACTATGTCCTCTGAATTAGAATGAAACGTGTGGTTACTTGACTCTACTTGTGAGCACACAAAATCTTTTTTTAATTATTACAACAAAAGCTTTACAGTATTTTACTCACATAAAAGTAACCCTCTAAACAACCATTCCAGATCACTAGTGTAAAAAAGACCAGAAAACTATTGCACATCACTTAACTATTCATGCCAGATTTACCCGTTTTAAAGACTATGAAAAGATCAGTATCCAATCAAAGTACAGAGAGGCTTTTTTCTTCTTATGATTTTTTGTCAGCTTTACACTGGAGTCCAACAAGAGTTCAATTTATCCAGTTGAGATTACTAATCTGTCAGATCATCTGGACTCTGCTGCTACAGAGACAATGAAAAGTAAAAGGTGTATACTGGGGTCTTTACCTATGCGCACAACTCAAGATAACTATCGACAGGGGATATTCATGTACCTGTTGAAAAAAAAAAATCAGAAGGAACAGAAAGAGCAAGGCAAAACAGAACTAAAAACGACATTACCTGAAAAAGATGTATTAGCTTCTGATGAGTTTGGAGATGAGGCAGAAGAGAAAACCTCTGGAATTTCAGGGATAGGGCTGAGAAGAGGTTTCTTAGAAGCCATTTCTCTTTCCCCATACAAAGATTTTTTAACTTTTTTCTTTCTTCTCTTCCCATAGGTTGTGTATTTTATTTTCTGAAAAGATTGAGAAGACTGAATAGACCACCATGTAAATAAAATGATCCTGTACGATATTTTCCAACAAATAAATGACACCATTACTGGATTTTTGACAGGTAACAATTGCTTCCCCTAAAATGAAGGTTCCGCTTGTTCTGAGATCCGATTTTTGTTCCATTTAATCAAATCTAGAAGTCAAAGAAATAACTCTTTCAGCTCAAAACTACAGATTCTTCATTCTTACTTAGTTTGAAAAGGAATGCGTGCTTTCCCTTCCAATATATAAAAGCAAAAATCCTTTAGAAATCTCACACCTCAGAATACTTACCTAGCTTATAACAAGCAGTAAGATGTGTGACACTAAGTGTAGGAAAACAAGATAGGCATAAAGAAGAGAATACAGGCAGCAACAGCAAACATAACACCCTCTAGAAAGTGTTTACCACAAAGATCAAAATAATCATGTAAAATACACAAGAAAGATGAGACACTCAGATAAAGAAATAGAAGTATTCACCACTTGCAGTGGGCTGTCACTTACTTGTGTCTTTTTGGTAGCAGATGTGTTTACATTCTTTTGTCTTTGAATCTTGTTCTTCCTTGGATTTTTTGTCTCTTTAGCATTCTTAGTACTTGTGGCTCTTGAGATGCTAAAATCGGCTCCCTCTGAAATGGTGCTACACTGTTGAGAAACATGAGTTTTAAGTTATGGGGGTGCACATGCATGTACGTACGTGCACATGTGTACATTCCCTTTTTTAAAAACACACCCCAGTCCCACAGTCACACGAATCACATTGTAATTAGTCTCTGTTATTTCACGTATAAGGTCATAACAGCTAGACACAGCTGGAAATTCAGATTTCTAGAACCAGTCTCTTCGCACAGTACAAGATAGTTCTGTTTATACAAAAAGGACATTCTAATGAGAAAACAGTAAATTTTGACCTTCAGCTATTTCAGAGAAGAGGGGTTACTTTTTCAATTATTTTTTTTCTTTCCCCCTCCAATAAAGCACACTAGAACTGTACAACACAGAAAGCACTTCTTACAGAAATTATTGTACAATAAATTCTATGCACTTTAAAATTCCAGCAACCAGAAGATACAGGGATGATACTCGGTTTGCCTTATGGCTAGCAGACAAAAAGGTTAACAAGACCGGAGATCTTTAGCACTGGACTTGGAAACACAACATTTTTCAGTGATGCCAAAAGTCATACAGGTTGTAGAGCAAACTTGACTTTATTACCCTCTATCTCATGTTCCTGTAACTCAATGACATGAAACCAAACAGAAAAGCTAGACAGAAAACTTTATTTCCATTCTCCTCCTCAATTTTCTGTGATTATAAGTTTTTAGATTCCCATGAGGGAAGCCCATGATCCTATGAATGAAAGTATATGAATAAATCTCTTCTAATTTTTTGGGAAAGTTCCTGGAAAATTCAATAGAAGCCGTACATTCACGTACCAGGCTACAACCACTTTCACTCAAAAATGAGATTTCCTTAAGACAATTACCTGCACTAACGTGCAATATTTCCATATACCTGGATATATATGATCCTCACACCTGAGTCTAAAAACTCTTAAAGCATCAGCAGGTATAAAACATAACAATTCTACCTGAGGAAGTTGGGGGGGTGGGGTGTGAACAAACCCCACAAAAAAACAAACACCGTCACTAAAAAAAACTTACCTCCCTTTTAGTAGAGGAACGAGTTGTTCTTATATCACATTTGTCAGTTTCTGCAATTAAATGTGAAGAAAATAAGAATTTTGATTCGGTTTCAATCCAAAAACTTAATCATGTTTTGAGGAAATTATCCACATAATTTCTAACATTACACACAGTGTGTTTAGTCATCTTAGTCTTGAGTAACATTTTCTGCACAAAGGACTATCAAACATGGCAAGATTAAAAAAAGCAATTTAAGAGTTTGCTTTACAAAATAGAGGAAAACAAAACTTGTCAGGATTTGGTAGCAAAATTATTAGCACTCACACACACAAGCCCCTTTCAGTTCTTCTTGATGTCTGTCTTACTATTTTAAAAACATCAAAATTACAGTATCAGAATCAAGATTAGTAAGCCAAATTACTTAAAGCAGTAAGTCTAATTAGATCAGCCACTTTAACAGAAAAATATCACAAAGTTAAATCACATCCAGTTAACCTAAACAATGGGGAAACACCACAGCTACTGCAAGGGCCGTGAGAAGAAAGCAAGAGCTTGTCAAGTTAGCAAAATTGAAATGTATCCTCTGTATGAAACCAAGCAAAACACTCCTCTGTCATCTCTCAATTTTCAGATATAGAAAGATGCATTAACTAATGACAAAAAATACAAGTTAGGGTTACCTTCTGTGTTTTCAACAGGTAAGAGGTCTTCTGCAGCAACACAACTCTCCACTAACTCTTGAAGAGGCTCTACACATTCCTTTAAACAAAGAAAGGTAAATTTTCAGCAACATACTATACTAGATATATATCAAAAAACACCTTGTGCACTAGTGTTTGGAACAGCCAGGTGATTTCACTTTTTTTCCTTATATAGCTCATTTGCTTTATATGGCAAAAAGAAATACAGTATTAAAAGTATATGAATAAGCCAAGGCAAAAAAGATATCATGTGCCAGGACTCAACTATAAATATAGCTCTACAAGCCAAAACGCTATTTAGAATTCATAGAGCAAAAGTTCCCAACGGCATTCTAAAGCTTCGAGCAGACTATTTCAATATATTAGCTATTTCTTTTCAAAACCAAGCAGACTGGAGGAAAAAATTAAACAAAACCTGAACATTCAGAGACTAAGAGGCTAGTTTTATACCTTAAAAAAACCCATGAACAAACCAACAAAAAAACCCAAACACAACTTACATCAAAGTTTGGCTGGGATAATGGTTCTTCAAGGAGAGCCGACCTTGCAAAAGGACTATTGCTTTGTAACCCTGGCTGACGGACTGGCGTCGCTCCTTTGCACAGTGGCATATTTGCGGGCAAAGTTTCATCAAATATTTCTGGGCTTAAAACTTCTCCAAAAGTAACTCTCTTCTTTGGCTTTTCAGAGCTATGTCTTTCAGTTTTCTCTGTTGTAATAAAACACATAGACTGCTGAGTGAACACAGAACTTTCACAGAGCAGAGACTTTCCAAGGTCTTTTTACGGGTCTTACCATTCTCTTTAAAATCCCCCCCATTCACCCCTCGAACCAAACAGCAAAATATCACCTTTACCTGTCCTGTGGATTCCACCAGAATTTTCAGTGCAGCTTTATTACAGTATCAAGAATTACAGAAGAAAGAAACAGAATACTAGAGATGACTAGCTGTTCCCCAAGTTTCTGTTCACAAGCATAAAATTCCTTGAAAATTAGATGATTCTATTCTGGTGTTAGAGACTTTCTGAAGTTTTTATGTGGGTTTTTTTTTTTTTTTAATAAAACATAATTTTCCTTTGCAACCTTATTTCCCACTTTACACAGCAGCATGTCACACATGAGCTACTTCAGTGGTGGTTAATGCATATCGTTCTTCAGGTTCAGTAAAGTGGCAAACCCCACATAACACTCCGCCTATTTAAAAGACCAAAATCTCACCTGTTTGCAGCGCTTCAAAAGTTTTTGCATAGCTGGAGACTGCAAGAGATTCACCTTCTCCATCAACTGCATCGTTTGAGTGTTCCTATCAAATTTAAGTGATACAATCATCTATTTAATACCATTTAATTAGAATATTGTCCTTTTGTTCAAATCAACGTAACTTTTTCTGTAAGCAGTATTTAATCGAGTCCTATTGTTTAAAAAAAATATTTTTTTCTAAATGAATAAATCAACAACATACATATGGATCTTCTCACAAAATGCAAGCTTCAAAGCAAGCTTCCAAGATGACCAAACAGCAAACAGATATCTACTGATAGCGTTAAATTACTTCCCATGCATGTCAATTAGTCAAAAAGCATCAAAGATAACCATGATTCAACTTCTGGTAGATCAATACTGACTACACCAGCTCAGCCCTAGTGTCAGTACCTCCATATAAGTCAGCTAACCAACCTTCACACTATCCATTAGTTGCTTCACTGGCGTTTTCTTCAATACAGATCGCAGACGGGAGCCACTCTGTGGCTGTTCGTTTAATGAACTACTTCCCATTCGTAGTGGTGTGACAGGTGGCTTGCTTTCATCAAACGTTTCCAGTCTCAGCTCTTCCGCAAAACTAACTTTGTTTCTGCTTAGATCTGATATAACATTACTTCTGACATCTCTAGTGATGGGGTCAGAACTGAAACCTTTAGAGCAAATAGACACATATAACCATTAACGACTGAAGTAACATACAGAAGACTTTAGCATTAGCACCATGAACTACAAGTGTGTGCATCTCACCACGATTCTGGGCGTCAAAATCACCTAGTGTCTCAAAAAAACCCCATTCATTTCTAAATCTCTGCTATTATTGTGCCACCTTTACATTTCATATTTTGAGACATTTATGAAACTTACAAAAGTAAAGAGGGAGTACTGCATGAAGGAAAAGACAATTTGCTTAAGGATTTCTCTCTCATCCATGTAAACTGGGGAAAAAAAGTATTCTGTAATGTACAGAGAGGAATCAAACTGCTAACATACCACCCAAGAGGCCCTACTCCACCTTCCAAATATTTCAGCTCCTCTCATAAAAGCTATTACCTTCTTATGAACTGTGCTCAAGTAAAAACACGTTTAATGCTACGCTGTACTGAACGAGCTCTGAATTCAGGTTTTTTAAACTGAGACTTGAGCGTTCTCTGCAGCAGCCCTTGAACAGATCATGATTTGCAGCACTTCTTGTTGTTCCCCCATCAGCCTTTAATGTCAAGGTTATATCACTTTTTTACTGCGTTAGAAGTCATAGACAAGATGACAGGCATGGGATGATTGCTTGTGAAACATTTCTTTACTAATATTCTAAGTAATTTTACTTTCTAATAATATAACAAAGATTATAATAGTGGTGAATCCTCTTACCATGGCCTGTTTCTAAGATATCTCTAATTAGAAAAACCTCCGACGACTCAATAGGACGGCGTCGCTCATAAACCCATTTCTAGAGAAAAAGTTACAAAAATATATATAGGTATATATCTCATTTATTTATATACACACTCACACAACATGAATAAAAGAAATATAAAGAAATAAAAAAATAGGATCTGTTTTTTGTGAAATGCTTGACATAAATGTTTTAACTCTGTCCTCATTATTCATTTGTAATCAAAAGGATACTTTCCCAAGTCTTGCTTCAAGTGATTATATATCAGCATCACAAGTATCAATTGCAATAAACACAGACGAAGAAGAATACTGAGGTTGCTCAAACTGAATAAACAGATGTTGAGCAGAGTAGAAAATATTTTTCACCTGGTTACCAAATCTTTTAATCCAAAAAGAACAGGAGACCCTTATCTGACCAAAGAACCTCAAGTTTTTCAAATCGATGTCCATATTCAAAGATGGGGGTGGGGGGTGGTATAACTGCTTGCAAATGCTGCCTTCTAAAACAGCATGAACTACAGAGTTTAATTCCATAACAAGGATTTCAGAGTTCTCTCATTCACCCAATACTTTGGTTGAATTTGTTTTCCCAAAACATGAAGACTTTAATCGCTTAAAAGGATTAGACATCAGAAGTGAAAAGAAGATGGAATGAAAAACTTGTATATTTCAGTCACTAATTTAGGAAGTGTCTCCCTATCCTCCAGACACAACTGTTACACTGTGACAGCAAAGCTGCAGGATCCAGCAGCATCAGAAGAAACATCTTACAAAATGGACCCCAACCTCACTAGTTTTATACATGACACTAATAAAAGCATCACTAAAGATATTTATGTAGAAGAAAAATTAGCCCCTCCATCTGTATACAAGTACATCTTTTCTTTTGCACAGAATATCAAATAACTGTCAAACAGATATAAGGTGAAGATAAAAATTGCATTCAAAGTCCTCCCAATGACCCATAAAGTTGGTTTTGACATCTGGAAACAGCTGTATTTGCCACATCTGTGACCGTAACATCCCACATAGTTACAGCTGCGGAATCAAAAGAATTAAGGCATGTTTAAATTTTATTGATAGACTTTAATAAGCTTTTCCATGTGATTATCAGAAAAAAAAGTATAACCTTATTGACTTACAGCATCCACATTGAACATCTGCCTGTAAAAGAAAACTGAGCGCAGCCTCAGAAGAGCCAGCAGCCAATATCTGAGCTTAGGCTGTGTTCACTGTCAGTCTAAACGCACCAGCAGCCACGCCAGAGTTTGTTTCCCTCAACTTGTGACAATAAGACACACAAATCCTTACAGGGGAGATTTGCTGTGCTATTTATTTTCTCCACACGCATTGCCCACGCTTGTATGAGTACCTTTGAAACAGCAGCAGGTTCAGTGACGGTCACATCTTGGCATGAAGACAAGATGGTGCATATCTTGGTTTCAGACTTACTGCTGTTTGTCAAATTTTGTCTTAAATTTTCTCTCAAATCAGGTCCGCTGTTGTCTGACATGAACCTTTCACTCCATTGATCCAGGTTCCGCTCTTTCGTAAAAGGTGCTTTGTTCTGAGCTGCATCAATTAAAAACAAAACAAAAACCAAACAACAAACCACAAAGACAAACTTCAGATTTTTCAATGAATGCTCTTTTTGTGTCTCTCCACCAAAAGGATGGCGAGACTCAAAGCACTAGGTAATTTTCTCATCAGGAAAAAGAAAACACATGCAGTGTTTAGTTCTGCTTTGAAAATAACATCACCAATCTTCAAAACAAAGCAAGTTATTCCTGTCCTACAAACGTTAGTAAGACCACCAATACCACAGAAGGAAAGCACTGTAGTTTGCTTTACACTGTCACCTTCTCACCGTTACCACAGTACCGCCCTGACTTGCTTTTGCAATACTGACTATTTTCATTAAGAAATAAGGATGTTAGCACCACAGCTATGTGATGTGACTTCTAAAATTACTGGACTTAAAAGTTATTAAACTAAAGTCTGCACATCATGATCAAGAGAAGTAACAGTTACAACAGCTAAAACCAGTTGTCATAAAACCCATTCTCAGTTTCACGGAAAAAGATTTAAAACACTAGTGCTTAGTCAGAAGTAAATTAAAGGGTATAAATCTAGAAAGTAAAACTAAGCAAGCAATCATAAAAAAAAATACTAGTCTTCATTTTTCTTCAGGGATTATTCTGAGAAACAACTATTCAGGATGTACCAGGAAATAAGATAGGTTTAGACAAACCCTCAAGCAAAACACACACACACACACACACACACACACACACACAGACCCCCACACCCCTCCTCCATGCCAATCCTTAAAAAGGAAGATTTTTTTTGTTTTGTATTAAGTGTTTGTAGGTTTATACATTTTGGCCTAAAGGAAGACCCGAGATAAATCATTGACCAAAAATATAATCAACTTACAACAGTCTCCTTCCTGGGAAGCATCATCCACTTGTGACAGGCCAGAGACACCAGTCTCCCCTTCAGCTTCTTGTACTGACTTAAAAGATGTTTGAAAGGCATCTATCTTGTCCTTCAACAACCTGACATTTTCATGTTTAAAAGGACTAACCTGCTAAAACAAAATTAACCTCATGAGACTTTCCTCCCCTGCCCAAGATGATATGGGCTTTATTACTTTGTATTTGTTCTTTGGCGTAAAACAAACTCAGAGAAGCAACAAACCTTGCATTTAATATGGCTGCAATTTTAGTTGCATGGTAAAAATATGCAAAAAAAAAAGGAACTGTATCAAGAAATCTGTTAAGTTTTACTGCCTCTCATAATCTTGTCTCCAGGCCACATCCAGCACCTGTTTTCTGAGTCTGTGCTCGTTCGAGTTAAGAACAAATCTGATTAAGCCACTCATGTTTACACACATATTTACTTCACTTTGAACTACCAACACTTTAATTAGCAAAAAATCGAGCATGGCAAATACAGGAAAGTAAAGATTATGGTAAACATAAAATACATGAGCAAGCTAGCCATGGAGAAAAGAATCCAGAACCTAACCAAACCAAACCTGGAACATCCTCTTTTTCTGAGGCAAGGTATCTATGGGAAGTCAGCAACACTAAGGTCATGGTTATTCCTTCTACTGGCCTCTTCCTGAGAGGTGCCTTTTCTTTCTGCCAGCATATACTGCTTCCTGAGGGGAACTAAACTGGCACAGCAAAAACTTGAGAAAAGCTCTCACCTGTGCAAAAGCTTCTTTTTGCCTGTTGCTTCTCTGTTCAGCAAGGTATTGAATAAGGGTGTTATTTTCTGGTGACCCTCGTACTCCAATTGCTGATCTTCGTCTAAATTTTAATGAAGTTGGAGACAACCCTGAAATGGGGACAGGATGAGAGGGGAGGGGAAGGGGGGAAAAAACTAAACTTTTTTAAAATACCTACAGCTTTAAAATGCTATTTTTTTTCTTTTTAAGAGTGATTTACACCAGTTATGAAAACATAAAAAAATCAGCTGCTTATCTCAAGTAACCTCCCTGAGCAAAAAAAATGAACTACCTAACAGCAAGTTAAATATTACCAAGGCTATATACCTGTCATTCTTTTACTTTTTCAATTGCTAGTTAAGGAACTGTCTACCAATACTTGCAGAATTTCTTACTACTCCCCTATCCTTGGGCACATTCAAGCTCATCCAGACAACCTGACCCTGACCCGAGCTGAAGCTTTTGGTAAGAAGCTGAACTAGATGACCTCCAGATGTCCCCTTTAAGAAGGGCAGCCGTCATTACTCACTGGAGCCTTACCTATAGATCGTTTGGTAAAACTTTCCTGAGTAATCCCAAATTCAGCAATTGTTGCAGTTGCAAGATCAACAGGTTTTTTCCTCCGTTTCTCTGATATTCCACAATCAGATTTGTCTTCTGCTATGTCCCTGCTGGGTGTCAGATAACATTCATCCCCCAAGGAAACTGGTCTACTTCTTGAAAAGTTTTCCTTACTGTTCAAAGGCAAGGTCGGTTCACTACCCATACCCCCTCTGAGCGTGTCAAAAAAGGACTCAGTGAACTGACAGCTAAGAACATCCTTCCTGTCATGGTATGATTCCTTCTCAAGGGCTTTGGTGTGTTTCAGGGTGCATTTTTGCAACTGTGCTTGCTTCCCATCACTTAAATTCTCCTTCTTGGATGCCTTTGTGACTTTTGATTTAGTCACTTTGCAAATCTTCTGGTCTTTTGGTGGATCAGGAAAAGAGGCCTCTTCCTTCTCTTCAGTGTATCTGCTCTCAGTTTCTTTAATTTCCAGGGGAGCATTTATATTCTTAGATCGCCTGTGCATTGTTACTGGTTTATTTTTAGTCACTCTCTGCTCTCCTGTAATTACAGATACCTATCAAAAAGAAAAAGAGATTTTAATAAGTATTTGGCAAAAGCAAGGGCTCACTACCATTCTCAACCTTCTACCAAATTTGGGGTTTTCCTGGAACAAGGTGTTTAACAGCACGGTGGAAAGGGAAAGTTGTATCTCCAGAACGCTACACCGAAAGGACACAGAAGGCTGGGGCTATGAAGACACCCCAACCACACCGCAACGCAGACCTGCATCACAGGCGTGTCAGAGTAAGGAAACGCAAGGCTATGCCCTCATCGGACCTTACCTTCACAGTCGCACCGCGACCGCGTCGCCGCAGGTGTTGCGACAAGCGCTAGTGGTTTAATGCTAACTGGGAAATTTAAGGCGTATTTCTTTGCATTTAGTTTCTTAGATTTTAGGCTAACCACACAGGAGTCAGTGACACCAGCCTGACACCTCGGTGCCACAGAAACACGCACCTTCCTGTGTTTCGCACAACACGAATTAAGTTGTTAGACACCGCGTGCGCATCTGGTTTGCTTCTGGGTTGGTTTTTTTTGCTTTT
>VWZZ01005982.1:431653-518258 GCA_013399095.1 Psophia crepitans
TGTTAAGCCCACACTAGAAGCCGGCGCCTACATCTACCCGGGGACACAAACGGGACGTGCTTGTGCGAGGGCCCGGCCCACCCCCCACATCCCCTCAGCACTCGCGTCCTGCTCCCCCCACCCTCACCGACGGNGAACCCCCCTCACCGCCGCCGGCACCCCCTCACAGCCACCGGCCTCCTGCCCGCCTCCCACATTCAAACCGCGCCACTGCGTATCCCTCCGCTCCTTCGCAGCTCTCGCCCGCCGCTCTCGCCCACCCCTTGCGCCACTAGGCGCCACAGCCAACGGTGTACGGGAGGAAAGCGGCTCATAAGAGCCGAGCCGGTCCCGTTCCCGGCCCCCCCTCCCACACCGGGCGCCGGCAGAGCTTCCCGGGGACGGGTGGACTCTTTGCGCGCGGAAGGATCGCGGACCGTTGTGCCCTCTTACAACTCCATTTTTGAAAGGAACAGCGACCCATTCAACGGGCCGCGCCCACGTGACAGGCCGCGCCAATCAAAGGGCGACTCTGCTGCAAGCCTTGCTGTATGCAAATATAGGGCTTTATTCCTCTCTTGATTGGCTACCGGCAGCGCCCCTGTCGGCCCGCCCTCCGCCACACCCTCCCGCCCGTCCTCGCCTCGCCACTCCGGCAGAACGCGACTTTTTATTGGACAACGGGCTCGGGGCGGTGCGGCTGCGATTGGCCGGGTCTCATGTCGGTCAGCGGTCGCTGCCTTCCGGGTTCTGGCAGGAGGAGCGGGCTGCTGCTGCCGCCGCAGCATGAGGCGGGTCACGCTGTTCGTTAACGGCAGCCCCCGGAACGGGAAGGTGAGGGGCGGGGAGGGGGGGTCGGGCCCTCGGCGGGGTCCCGCCGCCCGCGGGGAGGTGCCCTCAGCGCGCCGTGCCTGCGGCTGCGTTAGAGGAGCGGTGGCTGTTCCGCCGCCGCCGCCTTCTCCCCGGCCTCGGCGGTGCCCGCTGGGGCCTGGTCCCGGTGGGGGGCGGGGGGCGCAGGGCCCACGGGGCACGTGCAGCTGGGGGTTTCCTCTGGGGGTTTGGCAGGGAAACGTGCGGGAGGGGCTCGAACCGGGCAGGCAGCACCGTTCCTGTGGAGGAGTGAGCGCTGGGGTCGCAATATTCCTGCGGTGCCAAGGCTGGCCCCCGCACCGCTGCTGGCGCACCCCCCTCTCAGGGTGCGGGGGAGCGGGTCCGGGTGTCTCCGTCCTGTGGTGAAGATCCACAGGCACCTTCCCCGCCCTGTGAGGGGGTGTCGGTACCCCGGTGATAACCCTGAATCGGCAGGAGCTGTGCGAGCGGGGGGCTGTCGCTGCCCCTCTCTCTCTCCCGCAGGTCGTGGCTGTGTACGGGACTTTATCCGATCTGCTGTCCGTGGCCAGCAATAAGCTCGGAATAAAAGCCACCAGTGTTTACAACGGAAAAGGTGGACTCATTGATGATATCGCTTTGATTAGGTAAGGCTTACCCAACAAAAGTCAAATCACGGATGCAGATTAAGAGGCTTCCTAGCTTTTTAATCCTCTGGCCTTAATCAATAACCAGTGCGTTCCTGCAGCACAGATCGTACCGTTTCCAGTCAGCACGCCCAAAGGTGCTTTCGTGCCTGTAGGAGAAACACTGCAGTCCTTTGAACCTCAGAGCCTCTCTCTCTCGATGAATCAGAACTGGATACAAGCCCCGTTTTGTGCCTGTTAACATCCTCCTGTGCTGATGCGCAGCGCACCTACCGGGAAAACTCCACTATTCTAGTCAGCACTTGCATGAGGGTTTTTTGGAAAAGGAGACAAACCCTAGTGATGCTTTGGCTTCGTGGAATATTCCCAGAGTGGGGAGGAGAGCAACTATTTTGTAAAACTAAACTGGTTGAGGAACAGAAGTGCTCCCTGCCTGGCTGATCCAGGTAACATCCCCAGTGAAGTCACTCAGGTTACAGTCCACTGGAACCTGCAAAATTCAGATGAAAATCAGACACTGAAGTTCTGACTAATGGCACCTGATTATCATTTACCTGAGGGGTTCCCTCTGTCATTTAGATGAACAAAAAATTATGAGTAATTTTTTTTTTCCTCTTTTTTTCCCCCCCTGCCCCCTCACCTGTCAGGGACGATGACGTTTTATTTGTCTGTGAAGGGGAACCATTCATTGGTAAGTCCCTGTAATTCTTACGTTTAACCTTTTGTTTAATGTAAAGAGATTTTGTTTTGCTTCGGTGTCAATCTAAAATTTTCTTTGCTGGTGGTGTTAGAAGATCCCTCTTACTATGTGGAGGATTCAGAAATAGCCACAATTTTTCTGTTTTCCAGAATTTTTACAATTTTCACACAATTACTGTGTCTTTCTCCTGTGTGTAGATCCTCAGACTGATGGGAGACCTCATGAAGAACTAACAGGGTCACATACAGATTGGTTAACGCTCAATGTTGGAGGCCGATACTTCACCACTACACGGTAAAAATGCAACTGTTTGCTTTTGTCCTTGAAGGAGCAGCTGGTAGTGTGCTGCCAGCGGGTGAGGCTTCAGATGCTCTTGCAAAAGAGCTAGAAAAATAACTTCCTGTGGAGTAGGAGGTCTTTGACTTCTGCAGCTTTCCCTGTATTTTGTATTTGCTGCCACAATTTTGCAACAAGTTAATTCCCAAACCATTTATCTATGCAGTAAAACTGGCAAAAGGCAAGAACAGCCCTGGATTTATCCTCGGAATATTTCAGTTCACTAACTGCTTTATATTTAAAATAATTTCTGACTTGAGGTATCGTAAAAGTATTTTGTTACCACACTACGTAAAATTAAATCAGCGCGGCGTGGTAGCTGTTGGAATGCGTATCGCGCACCGACGGCAGAAAACACACTCCAACCAGCACGTTCGTCTCTTGAGCAAAACGTTCCGTTATAAAAATAAACCTGCGCTGCCTTTGTTTTGCAGGAGCACTTTGGTTAACAAGGAACCTGACAGTATGTTGGCCCACATGTTTAAAGATAAAGGTTAGTAGATTGAAATCAACTTTTATTTTTTAAGCCAGCAAATTAGCGAAGGCGGCAAAAGGCACTGTCGTGTTCCTAAGTTCAAATATCAATAGTCTGTTAAAGTATCAAAGCAGAACGTAGAGTCGGGGGGGTTATAACTGTTTATTTCTCTGTTCCCCACACAATGGCCGTCATCTCACAAACTGAAAATAGAACTTCCATCCATAGTTAATATTTTGGGGTCTTTCTTGCATCTTGCTGTTGCGTTTTGCTCAGTTTTGTCAACAGACTGAGTGGGCGAACGCCGTACGAGACGGCCTTTAGGAAACGGGGCAGACGAAAACCTTAGTGCTGCTTTATTCTAGCAACGGTTCCCCTGTGTGTAATAAAATGGTTTGGTTACAGCAGGAGGGAGTTTGTTTCAAGGTGATTCCCCTCCCCCCTCATTTTCCTTCCTTTTCTCTAAGAAACGCCCTTTCAAGTGGAATGTTTCATAATCCAGTAGCCTTTGGTAGTAAAAATCTGAAACTGAAGCAAATGCTCTTCGATTAATGTATCAAATTTAATTATATATATATATGTTGTGGAAACAGATGCTTGGGGAAATAAGCAAGATCATAGAGGAGCATTCCTAATTGACCGCAGTCCAGAGTATTTTGAGCCAATTTTGAACTATTTGCGTCACGGACAGCTCATTGTAAATGATGGCATTAATTTGCTAGGTAGGTATTACCTGTATGACATCTCCTAAATTATTACTCTTTAGAAGGTGAACTTTGCCCTCAGGTAAAGACGATAAAGTCAGTGGAACTTTTGTATGCTTGTCTAAGTGGCTGGGACTTTTCTTTGGTGAGTTTCTTCTCAAGCATTGCAATTCCACATGCTTGGTTTAATGCAGATAACACTGTTTAACCTTACTTATCTTGAGAGCATTAAAAATTCTCCATACTGGATTAATACCTGTCTGTAATTCTGGATTCGATATCTTTAACCTAATACTGGCACTGGAAACATCCTTTCTGAGTTAGTTTTTCCTTCTAGCTGCCAGCAAGCTCGCTTTTCCTCTACCCAGTTATGTCTCATATAATGCCTGTGGTCAGTCAGCTGTATTAGTCGACGAATTTCTTTGACACTTCTTGACCTTCCACAAGTGACCTATTCCTCATTAGTGTAGCTAAAACGTATAAAAGGTGTAACAAAGTAGGGAAAGTCCGTTGAATTGCTGATTAACCCAAACTTTTTGGCATGTTCTTGGTGCGGCCATACGCTGCCTTCTCCAGTGAGGGAAGAAGAGTGCTCTCCTGTTTGACGACTCCCTGTGAATAACAAATGCTGCTTTGTTTTGTTAGGTGTTTTGGAAGAAGCCAGGTTTTTTGGTATCGATTCACTAATTGAACATCTAGAAATAGCCATTAAGGTAACTTGTTTTCTTTAATACACGAACGCGCATGTCCTGTTCTTCCCGGCAACGTATGATTTAGTCCTGTCTGTGTTAGCTTTTAAACAACTCTCTCAACAGAATTCGCAGCCAGCTGAGGATCATTCTCCGATATCTCGAAAGGAGTTTGTCCGATTCCTGCTGGCAACCCCAACCAAGTCTGAGCTGCGGTGCCAGGTACGGAAACGCTGACTTTGTCTCGAGCCGTTGTATCTGGTGGTGAAACAGCCCGTAGCATCATGTGACAACGTGAAATTCAAACGTGTGCTTTCCCTACCCGGCTTTTTAATTGAGGTTTGATTCCAAGCTGTGGCAGAGTGACCTTACCATGAAATTCAAGTGCGCTGTTCAGGCTGCTTTCCTTCTTTAGTTGAAGGTTTCCTGGAGGAGCAACTCGTTAAGCTATTCTACGTAATGTAACGTGCACTAGCCTAACCAGGGACAACGCTTGATAGCTCTACATTTCATCAGCCTTACGTAGTAGAATAGATGGTCTTGTGTCTGTACGTATCATGGAATGGTTTGGGTTGGAAGGGACCACAAGGATCATCTAATTCCAACCCCCTGCCCTGGGCAGGGACACCCTCCACCAGCCCAGGCTGCCCAAAGCCCCATCCAACCTGGTGTTGGGCACTGCCAGGGAGCCAGGGGCAGCCACAGCTTCTCGGGGCACCCTGTGCCAGGGCCTCACACAGTGAAGAATTTCTTCCTAATGTCTAATCTAAATCCCCGCCTCTTTTAGTTTAAACCCATTGCCCCTGCTCCTATCATTATCTCCCCAAGGAGAGAGTCCCTTTCCGTCCTTTGTATAAGACTCCTTAAAGTGCTGAAAGGCTGCAATTAGGTCTCCCCGCAGCCTTCTCTTCTCCAGGCTGAACAAACCCAACTCCCTCAGCCTGTCCTCGGAGCAGAGGGGCTCCAGCCCTCGCATCATCTCCGGGGCCTCCTCTGGACTTGCTCCAACAGGTCCACACCTTTCTTGTGCTGGGGCCCCCGAGCTGGACGCAGCACTGCAGGGGGGTCTCACGAGGGCAGAGTAGAGGGGGACAATCCCCTCCCTCGCCCTGCTGGTCACCCCTCTTGTGATGCAGCCCAGGACACGGTTGGCCTCCCGGGCTGCCAGAACACACCGTCGGCTCATGTCGAGCCTTTCAGCTAGCAGCACTCCCCAGTCTCTCCCCGCAGGGCTGGTGTTCTTCTCCCAGGCTGTTTGTATTTGTAGCTTTGTGTATGTTTATATACACCTGTAAATATATATGATTCTCTGAACTGTTGTGTGTTCAGAGCTATACCTTCTGTAACGTTTCGGGGTTTGTTTTGTTTTTAGGGTCTCAATTTCAGCGGAGCAGATCTTTCCCGTCTAGACCTCCGATACATAAACTTCAAGATGGCTAACCTGAGCCGCTGCAACCTCGCACACGCCAACCTGTGCTGTGCCAATCTGGAAAGAGCTGACCTCTCCGGATCAGTGCTTGATGTAAGGATTTCTGCGTCTTGGGAGGTCTGGGCTGTCCTTTGGTTAGTTTATTTTAAAGGAAGGGGAATTGGAACAAGCAGATAAGCATAAGACATGTAGTTCTTCAATATTTTCTGCAGTTGTTTTAGCTAGATCACTTCAAAAGCTTTTTGAAGCCATCTTAAATGTACTAAAAAACAAAAAAAAAGGGCAGTGGTTAAGAATAGTTTCCCTTCCTGATGCTAGAGAAGTAATAGCGTAGCAAGTTCTTACTCGTGCTCACAGTGACAAGGCTGTTGTGCTTTAATAGGATTCACTTCCGAAACAGAAATGAAAACTGTACTCTGAGCATTTTCAGGTATTGTTCCATCTTCACACTCTTATGAATCTCACTGACTCATCCGTCTCTATCAGTGTGCAAACCTTCAAGGGGTAAAGATGCTGTGCTCCAACGCAGAAGGAGCATCTCTAAAAGGGTGCAATTTTGAAGATCCATCAGGCCTTAAAGCTAATTTGGAAGGTAAGACATTTTTGCTCGTTAGGCACCCTGTGGAAACTGAACCATCTGATTGTAAATCCATACAGCACGTGTAAGGTTGGGTTGTGGTTTGTACAATCCATGTTTTCATGAGAGGATGCCCCAAATACCAGACTGAGTGTGTGACCATATGATCATTAATTCCAAGTTCTACCTTGACCTCTATCATTTTATATGGCTCTGAGGAAGCATTGTTTGGGCGTTCGGGGTTTCTAACTGTTTTTTCTCATAAAACTACTCTTTTTGTGTTTCAGGCGCAAACCTGAAAGGTGTTGACATGGAGGGCAGTCAAATGACAGGAATTAATCTAAGAGTTGCGACACTGAAAAATGCCAAACTAAAAAACTGTAATCTTAGAGGAGCAACTTTGGCAGGAACGGATTTGGAAGTGAGTCGTGATTCACTTTATATACTAACCACTCAGCTGATAAGATTTGGGGGATTGCTGGCTTTTGGCCGAGTTCTCCAGCTTCAGAAACAGAGTGCTCTAGTCTTTTTTCAGCCTTAGTGAGATACAGGCGACCTAGGGAATCACATTTCATTCCAGCCGCAGTTTGGAAGGTGACCCTAAAGCCTTGGATTTGCCAGAGCCACGGGCACGGTTTGTACCCTCTCAAAAGTGACGGGTGGAAATACTGCTAACCATAACTCTTAGTGTGACATCGTGCTGGCACTGAAGTGCGGTTGCCTGAGTTTGTGGGGCGTTTTTTTGATCCTGGCACATCGTTTATAGAGTAACGATGGAATCTTACCCACCTGGTGGCACATGGCACGCTGCTGTCCGTATCAGAAAGGCGAACTAGCTCGTTTTGTAAGCTGTGTCCATGGCAGTTCTTCCTTAAGTAACGTCTGCTGAGACTGCAAGAGGCAGCGTCTTTCTAGCTTTGCTCAGCACGCGTTAGTCGCTCCTGGAAGATAATTAGATAGAAAGAGCATTAAGTCCAACAACTTAAAGATAAATCCCGCTGTTACTGTGAAAAGGAGCTGCTCTTAGAAGAAGTAACTAAAACTCTGATAGACTAGAAGTTTACGCTGACATTTATGGATGTGTTTGTGGTTTCTGTGTAAGTGTGGTTAAGGTAAAGTTTTGAACTAAGTTCTGGGTGTATTCAATTAACGTTCAATATTTCTTTTACCCTTTAGAACTGTGATCTGTCAGGTTGTGATCTACAAGAAGCTAACTTGAGGGGATCAAATGTAAAAGGAGCTATCTTTGAAGAGATGCTGACACCTTTGCACATGTCTCAGAGCGTCAGATAGGGAAGAGAATATGCCGAAGAGGAAGGAATCAAAACATCAATTGTGAATTTCTTCACCTCCTCCCCTTATTAAGTTAGAAGTAATGGTTATTAGACAACTTACAGTTACAGTAGTGCCTAAGTAAACTTCTTTGGTCACTTGTTGGGGAGGGAGCTTTTGTTTCTACCTTTGTGAACAGAGTGAGGAAGTGGGCTGGCTCTAGAACCAGAACACGTGGCCAGTTCGGGTGGGCAGTGAATAGATCCATTGTTTAGCATTGCCTCACTTTGGAATGCATTTTAATTTATAAAGCACAATATATGCAATTCTATTTATTAAATCTGTAGCTGCAATATGAAATGTTATTCATGTATAGTAGCAACAAAGTTCAGGTTTACAGTTAGGCTAGTGTATTTACAGGTAGTTTCTTTGTTCACGCACAGTGTATCAAGTGGCAGATGTGGTTTAGACAATGTCCACAGGATGTTTTCAGGTACTCTTCTGGGGTGAAAACAGTAGTTAACTGTCTGCATAGGTAATATATTGCCTTGTAGTGCTTTGAATGCAGGTATAGAACAGCTTTATTGTGCAGTGGAAGCTGCTGCTTCCACTGAAGCGATCTGCACACACAGCAGATTCAGTTACAACCAAAACATCCCTGCTTGGAAAGTGGCTGTCTTATTTGATCTTGTCTAAATTAGTGTGAAATTGCACTATCAGTCCCAGCTGGTAAGAATTCTCTTGCTTTCAAACATCCCAACCACTCCAAACTAGAGTACCGGTAGATTATTTTTTCATTCTCTATGGGGAATTAAATGTACGTAGGAAAACACAGTACTGTCACCAAAGTAGAGACGGGCACTGGGGCCGCAGCACGGTTCCATCCTCCCATCGTTACTCCAGTGTATCAATAAACGGCTCCTGCTTCCCCTCGCTGTACTATGCAAACACTCTGGTACACTGCATCCTTGAAAGCATGGGCAGAATCCTTTTCCCAGCCAGATGTTCCACTTTGGGCCTGCTTAAAGCAGCTGTGAAAGCGTCTCGCAGAGTGCTTTACCTGTGAGCAATTAGGGAACCACACGACTTCTGCAGTGCAGAAAGCCTCACGGCATCTCTTTACGTGGTGGTGCACTTCATTTAATAAGCTGTTTCCACTGTAGTATTAAATCTAGTTCTCATCTAACACAGCATTTATTTTATACACAATCAAAAAGCACATGAAGAAACTATACCAAAAAAAAAATAAAAGGGTGCATCAAGAACTCTTACCTCAGATGCTTACTTCAAATACCCCAAAGTTAAAACTAAGCTTGAATCTAAGGAACTGCAGCTATTGCTGGCAGTTAAGAACCAATGTATCCTAACCCTTACAGAACGGGGCGCTGTTAGCAGTGGTTTGAGTTCCAGTTGCGTCAGCGGGTTGCCTTTTATTTGCAGCGCAGATTTCCAGTTCTCTGAACTCCTTGTCTCAGTAGTTATGAAAAATGCTGCTTTGCCATCAAGCTAGAAAGATTAGTTCAGGACCAGCACGTGGTTTCTTTGGGGGAGAACTGCAGGATTCTCCCTTAACTTTTCAAGTTGAGTTGACTCAGGCACGTGACACGAACTTCAGGACTCAAAATCCGTCTGGGTCAGAATTGGGATTTTAGTTGCTCCAGTTTACCGGACCTCTTGATCTGGCTCTAGGACAACACGTGAAATACGCCTGTAGGTTCAAGGGAAATACTTCAGCGTTATTTTGGAGTCCTTTCTCCCACCTCATTGCTTTCATTGAGAGTGATGTATATGTTGCAGTAGAAGATTCCTAGGGCTAGAGAAATAAATGAATTATTTTTCTTTATCATATTTTGTAGCTGGCAGAAGTAAAATATTGTATGGAAAAAAATCTATTTTCATAATCACTGTGTATAAAATATATTTGAACTTTCACTGAAGCACTATGTTTTGAGTAATCACAGCATGTGGCATCGTTCATTCACACATGACTTTAAGGTACCTCTTTTGCTATGACAAAGTTGTATGAATAGCCCAAAGCGGCCTGTTCAGAAATTGCAGGTTCCAGCCTAATCATTTAAATTGCATTAATAAAAGTGTGAAATATAAAACTGTCTTGATTGGTTTTTAAATTAAGACAATCTCAATCTTTATGGGACTTCTGTGGGAAGGACAGCAAGTTAGAAGAGAGAAACTTTCCACTTTGATAGCCCTGTGTATACAAGCTTGGAAGTACTGCAGCCAAAGTTGGTTCTGCCCTTCAGGAGACCTTGACTGTCACCCTGGCCCAGATCTGTAACCAGCGCTTCCTCCAACAGACTCCTTACTTATTTCCTACTACTAGGAATTATCCACGCTTGAGTATTTGCTTTAGGAGAAGGCTGAGTTTTAGATGTCTTTACTTCTACACGGGCAATTTGCACAAAGAATTTTTGCTTTCAAGCATCGAGCTTACCCGCTGCAAGAACAAGTAATTGTTGCTCACGTTGGGATTGCTGCAGTTTATTCAGAGAAGCTGTGGCTGCCCCTGGCTCCCTGGCAGTGCCCAAGGCCAGGTTGGATGGAGCTTTGGGCACCCTGGGCTGGTGGGGGGTGTCCCTGCCCGTGGCAGGGGGTTGGAACTGGATGATCCTTGTGGTCCCTTCCCACCCAAACCAGTCTGTGATTCTCTGAATGTCTCTGATACATTCAGTTATAACTTTCATGGGGTTTGGGGTTTTTTTGACTTGTCATTCATCTGTAACCCTCTTCAGCTTTTCTTTGCCCCCACTTCTCATATTTGATTAGTAAAATAGCTGGACTCAGAAGACATTAACCACAATTTACGTAAGTATGGGCACTATTTAAAACACCCTTCCCACATTCGAGGTGATGGTCACGCCACACAAGCAACTAAACTTCCTTAATAATGAGGTGCCAAAGCACAGGAAAACCACCCTGTCCTTGACTTTGGGCTATAAAATGCTCGTGACTTCAATCTCAAACTCCGGCACAACAGCGATAACACAAGTACAGCACATCTGTGTCAGTGCTGTAGAGCACCTTGCAAACAAAACTGGAAAAAACCTGGTTCTTTCTTCAGATTCTCACCTCCAGTACACATCTTTGGTCAGGAGTGTGGTCTAAAAAGCCTCGGAGACTCTACAGGTTCTTCCAACATTTCTGATAGAAGAGAGGTCTTGATTCATGCAACGGGAATCCACAAACCCAGGCTTTCCTGACAAGTCCTTGACTTCCATGTAGGTACTTCACAGCATTTCTGTCCCCAGACTAGAAGAACTACCGCACTTGAAGGTCTGGGACCTCTTCTGAGAAGCCTACGTCAGCCATACGCCAGTGAAAACTGAGGGAAATCATCACTTGACAAAAATAAACAGCTTCACACTGGGATTTTTTTGACCAGCCCCACCCGAAGCACCCCCAGACCTGGGGTCAGAGTTCTTTTCAGACTCTGCCTCTGCCCAAATCAGAGTCATTCATTGGTTTCCATTACACAGGGCCACAAAAATATTTGTGGGCAAACAAAACCACCTATAATCTTTTTCTTTCTTAACTTCCCAGCTCTTTTATGCAACCTAAAACCATAGCCTAAAGTTTAAGAGAAGACAAGGCAACAGCTCACCCACCAGCGCGGTTCCGTGCCCTTTCTGATGGGCTTCGGTAGGTCAGCGCTCCAGCTGTAACAAAAACCTGTGCAGAAAGACAGTCGCTGAAAGCTGTCATTAGACCTGGCTTAAAACAGTGGGTTAATTGCAATTATTGGGCTGAGCAGGCCCCCCCCTTTAAATGTCATCCCTCAGGATGAACAAAAATCTTCTATTTATCATTAAATAACGGTAATTTTTGCTAGGCTGCTCAGGGACGGAAGGAGCCTTAGAACGCTCTCACAGGAAAATCTCTCTCCTAAAGCGATGTGCCTACGCTGAAGTAACATTTCTCCCACTGAAACAATTTTCACAGCTTGATCAGTTTATCGGCTAAGTTAATTGTTGGCTGCTCTTGCCATGAGTAGGAGGAGCATTAGCGCAGGAAGAATGACTCTTCGCTAAAGTCGCTAAATCCTCCTTAAATTATTTACTTATTAAATTACTTTTAATCCACTAATCCCAAAGAGGTGGTGGGAGCAGGAAGACAGGATGTTTGAAGAACACTAAACACGATACATTCAGAGAATAAAAAGTCAAAATAGCTGCCAGGTGGATAAAAATTAACTAAATTTACATTTCTGCAGTCACCATTACTGACTTGAACTCCTGCATGCAAATAGCCCTCAACCCCTTTATGAAACTGCAGTGCACAAACTCTCAGGGGTGAAGAGCTCCCGAATCACTTCAATGCATCCATTTACACACGCGCACGTAAAAACCACAAAATAACGTGTCTGGGAGTCCTACCGGTGAGCGAGACCCACCGCGAGATGTGCAAACAGGCTCGTTTACGCACCAAAGCGCTGGTCCCTTCACGACTGATACACAGAGACCAAGCTGGACTCCTCATCCATCTCAGCTCCTGTAAGCCCCTCTCAACAATCTCCAACTCACCCAAGAGCTTTTACTTCAAAATTGGAAGCCACCAAAAGGAAAGATTGTGTATTTTCCGTGGGGCAACAGCAGTCGGCGAGATTTGGATGTCAGATTTATAGGCTCTTAAAAGAAAGGCTGTTACTTTTATGGCTCTTGAAGAAAACAGCTGAATTTAATCGCTTCACCAGGGGTGTTCCAATTATGTGCTTTACTTCTGCTGCATTACAGCAATTTTGAGAACAAAATTGCAGCCGGTGAGATAGAATCAGATAAAGTTACCTGCTGCGAAAGGTTGGGTGGTGGGGCGGCTGTATATAAAAGGGGAGATGACAGGCATACTCACAGGACATTTTCAAACAGAGAGGAGTTGGAGCTATTCTGCAACGTCTCTCAGCAAGCAGGTAACGTGCTGAACAACATACCATGCTCCCTTTTTACTGTTCAGGGCTTACAGGTGCTTGTATTAGAAGGAACTTGCATTAGAAGAGGGTGCGAAAAGCACTTTTTAAGGAGAGATATTAGAACAGAAACTGGCTAAACGGAGCGCACCCATCAAATATCAACAGGGACTTTCATGGAACCTTTGAGGTTCAGACAGTCTTAAAACTCCGACAGAGTGTTTGAAAGTCCTAATTCAGATCTTCATCCAAATTTTTGAGATGTTAAATCTCTTTATAATGAGCCAATCCACACTTTGGGCAGCTCAAAATCCAGTTGTGGCTCACACGTAGGCGCAATGCCACGGGGGTGCAGAACATCACAACTGGAGAGCCAGAACTGTAACATTTTCATCATTCTGATTATGATAAAGATGAAGTTGTAATGTCATTATGATCAGAAAGATGTTTTTATTCCCCCACAGGATGGATAAGTCCAGAAAGATCTTCATTGGTGCCATCCTGTTGGTCATGTCTATGGAAATCTGCTTGGCTCAACACTGGTCCTACGGCCTGCAACCAGGAGGGAAAAGGAACGCCGAAAACGTGGCGGAAGCGTTTCAAGAGGTATGTTCCAGACCGTAAACTGACCGTTGTCTCAGCTGGGATCCCCTATCTGTAAAAGATGCAAGCAAAAAAGAGACGCATGTGCATACCCACCCCCTTCCCCCCAAACGTTGCTATACGCACACACAGGTTTTTTGAAGAAACTGGAAGTAACTGGCATCAGGGAACGGTGGCATTTGACAGCCTCGCACAAACAGCAGCGCTGTCTGCTGCAGACAGAGCGCCCGGGCAGCCTGCTCCGAAGGCGAGACGGAACATTGAGTTCCAGGTTAAACCTGATTTCATCCTCCCCCTAAATTTCAGCCACAAAACGGGCTGGTTTATGGCAACACCCTTCCACTCCACCGGGAGCGGGGCGATGGGCGGCTGTCATGTGGTAAGCAGTGAACCCACCAAGCAGCTGTGGAAGGATCTGTCCACCAGTGGGTTCCCCATCCTTCCCAACGCTCCATGTGCAGTCCCTCGTACCAGCATCCTGATTTTTAAGCTGCCTGTAGCACAAACACGGCACCTGGGGCAGAGGGGAATTTAAGCTGCGCAGTGGAACAGTTTCACCTTCATCCGTAACTAGGGTAGAGTTGCTTTAGCAGAAAAATCTCCTCTCACGAAGGCTCTATCACTTCCCAATCCAGACTGCAAACGAAATGGCGAAACCAGGGGAAGCGCAGAAGAGCGACTGCCCAGGCTCGTACCAGCGTTCCAGGTTCAGCGATCTGAAGGAAGTCTTGGTAAGTAACGGGCTTTTCTCTTTTATCACTATGGCAAAATTAGGTCGAGGCTGGGAAAGTACATGGAGGGATGAGAAAAAAGGTGGTGGAGGAGGAGGAAGAGGCATTAAGTTTAGCTCACACGTGGCAATACCGGCTCTGCTCTTATTACCGGCATCATTCTCAAGCACCTCAGAGTTCCAGTCCTAGGACAGGCCTACATTATCCTTGATGTTCCCACTGTAGCAATGTCATTACTCACTAAATTAAAAACAAAATAAAGTCAAACACATTCGACCTTAATACAAATCTATGCAGCGTTCACAGATGCTTAACTTCAAAGGCGCGCTTCGCCAGCTGAAGGATGGAGCCATATGGACGCTGCTGCTCCCAAGGTCCCTGGACTGGGAAATGTATTTTCCATTAGATGCTCTAACGCAGTGACAGCAGAGACTTCACATACAGACTAACTGCCACAGGAAGAACACTCTCAAGCAAAAAATGTGCTCTTTAATTAACACAGCAACACCTTGCTCGGGCCAGATGGTCACCACTTTCTGGGAAGTCTCTCTGAGCTGCCCTAGAAGCTCAAACACTCAATCACTGCTTCATTTTTGAAGCCAAGACCAAAAGTCTGAAGTACGCCCTCCAGCCTTCCACCGAGGGACTCAGCCTGACTAAACCCAGCTCAAACTCAGTAACACACACAGGCCAGAGCCCGACTTCCACTGTGGTTTCATGTCAGAATTCCCATTTTTTGTTAGGTCATCTTAAATCCTCTTTGTACTGAACATAAAATGGAATCTTCTTCTATGACCCTGGCTTCCAACAGCACTACTTGCAGAACGAGGAGACAGCAACAGTAACTTACTAGGTTTAGACTTTTTTTTTACTGCCAAGAGGCTGTGTTAGGCAGGAAAAGATACCAGAGTAGTTATCAGGATATTAATATCAGGGTCCTTGGTACTTCCTGCTCACGGAGAGAAATTCAGCCTTTCTTTGCAGAGCTGAAGGCACCCCCGCCCCAATCAGATTCTTAGGTTTGCTCAGAAACTGCCAGTAATCTTGCATATTAGTGTAAAAACGTGTAAGCCTCTGCATCACACACTTAGTTTTCATGTCTTATTCGTGTGGCACAGCCTGGACTATGTGACCTCCTTATTTCTAGCTGCTCAATGACACTGAAAACAAATTACACTTTTTCCCGACACAGCTTTTCCATGTATGTAACACATTCCTGGACTTGCTACAGGAATATTATGCAACGAAAGGGGAGGTGGCTGGAAACGGTCCACCCCATGGAAAAACTCTGCAGATTATCTTCATTGTTTCCTGGAGAAGCTGGTAGCGAGCACAAACAAAAATACACCTAGCTAAGACACTAAAGGGAAAAAATAACACAGTCATCCTTCTGCGAGCCCAGCTTGTCTCTGGTATCTCGGCCAGCTGCTTAAGCTCAGAGAGACATTCCACATACTGACGCTTTGGGCAAGTTCACGCTTCTTGTCCTAAATCGCTGTCCGAGTATAGCGTTCGACAGCTGCTGGGTTGCACTCCGCGAAGGGCTGCGGTGGTGGATCCTTGAACAGATGTAAAGTTGGTCATGCACTTTGGGATGAAAAGGGCCATTATAAGTGTCGGTCACATTATACTGTATGATCAGATCCATGGGCAGGTGGCAGAGAGATCACGTCGGGTCAGATTTATGTCATTCTAACTCTCTCTCCAATGCAGACCACAACATGAATATTTTAGCATCTGACCAGGCTTTAAAATTCCATCACCAAAGTTATTTCTTCTCTTAAAAAAAAGTATATGATGTGTGTTTACAGGAAACTCTGATCGAAGGAGAAGCTAGACGAAAGAAGATTTAAACCCACAACGCCAAATGGAACAACGGACCCAGAATAAAATTTCAAAGCTATGTTAAAAAGAATTCCTCTTCAAACGGCCTCTGCTTAGATTGCTTTATGTGAATAAATACTCTGAAGCTGCATTTCAGTAGATGATGATTGTTGCACAGATTAGCGGCTTATACGTAAAAGAGAACACGTTCTAGTCCGGCGGCGGGGACTCGGCAGCTTTGTGTCCTGCAGTGAAAACTTGGACGCGTCAGCTTTTGTTTCACACATCCAGACAATGCCTGGACAAAGGCGCTGTCTGATCTCACTAGGCTCTGGATAAAACACTAACACAACTTTGTTAAAAATCAAGAATAAACTTATGGCTGGGAATGTGATTCCACTCGCACTTCAGTAGTCCATGCATGAAAGATTTTTATACGCTCTTTTTTTTACTAGTTCACTCATAAAAACTACATTTATTTTAAAAAGGTATTTACAAATTTTACAGCAGTTAATATATTTAAAAAAAAACAACATGAAAATTTATACACCTTGCTTTACAGACTTAGTGAATCATACGTCATTTACCCAGAGAGCTGCACCCTCCTTTTCCAAAGCGTAGCTCCTACTGTTTCCTCAGAGCCAGCTGAAAAGCTGTGGGGTTTGCTGATTCAATTGCAGAGGACTAAAAGAAGGAAGGAAAAAAAAGCAGGTATGTGCAGTCTGCAGAGGTGGGTTTTATAACCGTCACATCCAGGGTTTCAAAACACTCACAAAACCACGTTACACAACATCCACATTCTCCTGAATTCAAAACAAACACGTCCCAAGGTTTATCATGTCATTAAACCTTTCTAATACCACCAACAATGAAAAACTACATCAATTACTACCATGCATATTGGGGCTGAATTTCAGAGCTGCTGAGGACTTACACCTCTGCTTAAAAAAATATAAAAACTGCAGACCGTGCATGTGAAAAACAGGTCCAAAGCTGTGCCTGTCCAGGGATTTCAACGACAGCCTTAAATCAGCCTGAAGTCAGACCAGTACCATGCCAACAGATGCCTTTCACCTTTTGCTGAGCTCCTCCATACTCCTTTGTGTACTCTCACAGTGCCCAGGCACCTTAGTGTTAACAGGAGCGGAATTAGGCGAACCTGGTGTGCTTTGGGAGAGCCCCTCTCCTGCCAGGCAATCAGTGAAATCACCTCATTTGTTTAATTTTTCTTTTGGATGTAGTCCTAGGAAAAAACCTCACCCTGGTCCACTAGATAATTTGGTCTGCAACAGTAAATACAAGATAAAGAAGTTTCAATTAAAAGAAAAAAAATATGCGAGTAGATAGCAGTAAAGGGTCAGGAATGTTTTCACCACAAAAAGAGATTACAGTTAAATTACAGTCATCTTAAACTCATTATTTCCATTTACAATCATAAAAATAAATAAGGAGAGAAAATCTGAGCCATTATCACTACAAGTCTAACTCCCTGTTAATCTGTGGAACATACACTGGGCCGCACAGCGTGACGATTATTAGATGCAGGTTCTCAAAAACCACGGCATATACATTACAGTATTGTCTGCCACTGCAGATCAGAGCTGTTCTCACCGGAATCCGTGTCCTTTCCTAATCCAATAATCCACTGAAATGGAAAGCTGTCTGTTTCTCTCTTCCCCTGATGTGGATTAGAGCCTGTAACATTTTTAAAGGAATTTATCACAGCATGACAAATTTTAATTAAAAGCTCCACAAAACAAGGGTTGAGCGTATTTCTCCAAAGAAAAAAAAATCCTCTAAGACTTGAAATTTAAAACTAGCTTTGAACAGCATGGCTATGAAATGGGATTAGATTTTGTTTTCTCTGCAGACTGGATATTTAACTTTGAGGTTTGTTTTATTCAAAACTATGAGTTGGGTAGAAACACTGCTGTTTGCTTTCCTTTCTGGTATGCAGAGATGACATCATTATGGACTCTTCTCCCGCTCCCATTTTTAGCCCTCTAGCTTAAAAGACATTAGATGACTTTTCCAAAAGCACCTAATTAACAGGGAAAGATGATTCTCATTTTTAAAACTAAGCAGAAAGACCTTAAATTGTCTCTGGAAATTAAATCTCAGAATTTCAGTCAGGTAAGTACTGCAGCAAAAACAGAACACTTAAAAAAAAATCAGGGGGCTGGTGGGATTTCTCAGAAGAGTTTGGGCACTTAATTCCACTTCATTAAAATCAGTCAGGCCTCATGCTTATTCACACATTTAAAGGCCCAACTGCCTTTAAAAATCCGAGACTTAGAAGACAATGCTATTGTCTAAAAGTGGCACGAAGCCCTAAATCATTTAGGCACAGGACAGAAATTCTGCCGTGCACCTCTACGCAAACCACGCCGACTTGTATCAGCTAAGAACGTAACTCTCCACATACCACAGTCAGTAATACATGTGCAAAAACGGAACGCTCATTTGCAAGTTAGTTTGCCAAAAGGCAAGAAGGAGAAGTGGGTAGAGTTTACAGCACTTCAAATAACAAGAATAAGACTAAGAAAGAAGAAATTCCCCAACCTTAAACCCCTTTCTGGCATAGCAATTTGCCAGTGAAAACACCCAAAGTCTCTCGGGGAGGGAAATCTCCTCGCTCTGTGCTGGGCACCAGCTGTTCCTTTGCTTCCAGGTAGGGCGATGCCGCAGCTACAGCGATCTCCAACTGGCCAGACAACAAAGGCAGCGAGAAGAAAAGCCCCAACCGTGGGGACAGCGTACCAAAATAAAATTTAAGGAAACCAGCAGGTGCGACGGTGCGATCGCAAGGCAGAGCAGGAAGATAATAGCTCAGGTATTAGCACCGAGGATCAGCACACAGGAGAGACAGCAACTGTTCTTATTCCTGGCAGCTGCACGACGCAAGGAAGGAAAGGAGGGGAGAGGAGCATTATCCGCTTACATGCCAAGTACTCTGTTCATAAACCTCGTCTATAAACCGGCAAAAACCAAAAAGAAGTCTGAATCAACTCTCCTCAAGTTAAAGAGCATTATGGAAAGGGTCATTAAAGATCAGCTGAAAAATTCTTCCCAAAGTCAGACTTCCTCCAGTGAGGTCTTTTTGCATAGACTACTTCCCCCCTCCAGGAAAAAACTCTGCTGAATGTACAAGGTACATCTAAGAGTTAAAGTTATGAAAGCAGATCAAAAAGGTAGGGAAAAAGACTCAGAAGTCCCTTGGAACGAAAATACCCAAATCTGATAGCTAGTTAGTTGACTCAGACACACAAACCTTTAGCTAGGACTCCTACAAGCTCCTTTGTTTCTGCTGAGTTACAGGGGAGTTAAAAGCCAGCCTGCTCGGAAAAGGAAACGCACCTCAGAGCGAGGCACCAGGCAGACGCAGAGTGGGGAAAGGCATCCAATTAACAATAGGTGGGGTTAACGTGTACTTTTCTACGACTGAGACCACATCCCGCTGTTCCGCTTAAAGCAAATTCTCAAAGACAGGAAGTTCTTGTTCAAATGAAGAGTTTCAGAGCATCCTTTAGTGTATCCTTTAGCATCCATGTGCGGTAGAAGGAAGACAGTGGCTACAAGAGGAGGAAGAAGCGGACAAAAAACGAAAGACAAGAAAACCCTGTGGTTTTCAAGTCAAGCAGCATCTATGTCCAAGACCACAACGTGGAGCTGACAAGTCCTACAATGCACCAGAGAGAGGGGGTGAACCACGGTCAAGTTGTCCAGAAAGGTTTCAAAGATTTCCCAGGAGAAGGCAAGAGCCCAGAAGAGAGCTGCGTGTGCGTACAGCAAACACGACTGCGGATGGATGTGATGCGACTGCAGCGCAACTTCCAACACTCTCCACAACCTGGTTTGTGATGTGAATCCGGTTTTCTTCCTTTTGAAGAAAACAAGCTACATTTAGTAGATTTGCATTTACTACCGCGGGAAACATCCTTAGCAGGGTTTTTAGTGGGTCTCCCCAACTCGTACCAGATAATCAGAAGCTAAATGACAGTTACAGTTAAGAAGCAAAATTATTTGCTGGAAGAGAGAGTCTGTGACCGAATCTTCATCAATACCGATGACAAATAAACAGGCCACAGGCTGTCATCAACCAGCCAACGCTTTGTATAGGTTCAGGAAAACATTTGGATCCAAATTCCTCAGCTGGTCCCTCTTTATGACGAGTTTTAAGAACCTCTGAACCTTCCAAGAAGTCTGAATCTAAACTTTTGCCTGCAAACTCCCACATTTCCCCAAGATCTATAGTGAAAGGGAGCAACAGTGATGAGTTTTCCAGAGAAGGGGGCGGGAATAAAGTCAGTGGAAAAACAACAGCAAGCGCAAAAGCGATGTTTGTAACTAGGCCAGTCGGACAGGATGGCATAGCAAAATATTCTGCCTGAACATGACAAGAGAATAATTCTTACAAATCAAGAGAACCCCAAACTTCACTGGCTTTTCTGCTGCTGGGCCATGCGGCACCAACAGGCAGCAGCAGCTCTGGGGGGATAAAGTTTCAATTTTGTAGCTCGACAAGAAAACAGTGAAGCTCATCACAATCCCTTAGTTTTGGGACAGGCCGTTTAGGAGAGTCCTGCTCCACGCAGCAAAAACGAGCTGCTGGAACTACCATCTAGATACTTCTAAGAGTAGAGGAGAGCAGAAATACACTGCAAGAGAATTTTAAACTGAATTGTCTTCTGGTTTAAGCGCTGCACAAACTCCCTGCAAGCCTGCTGCGGAAGGGCAAGTCCCCAGCCCAGGGCTGCAGCTCTTCTAACAGCTCAGAGACAAGGAGCCCTGCAAGGCACCGAAGGGATCTGCCAGTATCGGGAGTGTTAATCGCAAATGGTGCCGTCCGGTTTTTGCCCAGTAAGATTTCAGCGGCAGCTCAGGCAGAGGGGAATGCTGTGTCTAAGGCCCGTCTGGTCCATGAATAACAATGATATTTGTGTTGAATTTTTGGTCACTATGCAACTGTGAGGACAAGATATTGTCCTCAGGATGCAACAGCCTTTTTCTGCGTGGGTCACCTGAATTTAAAAGCATTAAAAGCTCAGATCATGTCATTTTTTATCTACACAAATAGAGAGACAGATGCTGACATGCAGAGCAGGGAATAAATAAGTAAAATTAAACAGATTATCCCATCCTCCAAGGAAAGAAAAGCTGTAGAGAGCTGGTGTAATCCACGCAACAGGAAAACAGGTGGTTAACTGTTGTCTTCCACGTGCATTCCAGACCTAAACGGCTCCTTCAAGTCCAGTGGCTGTTACAAACCTAGATCGAGCGAGACTAACAAGGTACAAGTACTGCCAGGAATGGGTGCAGGGAAAAAAAGAGGATGGGAATTATTTATATTTGTGTGAATCTGCCCAGCCAAAGTGAAGGTTACAGTGACTATCAGACTTTGTTTCTGAGGTCAGGGTGTCTAACTGGTTTTGCACGCTCCAGCCTCCCAAAGCTGCTGGTACCAGTGCAGTGCTGGTACCAATGCAGTTTCTGTTCTCCTCACTTACTCACAGAAGCGACTTTTTACACCTTATTAAAAAGCACAAAGATGGATTATCGTACCAAGTCCCAGATGCAAGCACAAACCAAGCAGGTGACAAATCAGGGAGGAATATCAACTGCTCTGTGCGTTGAAACCTGAATCAACAGTGAAATTATGACAAAGTACTGGTGAACCTGAACTCTCCATTGGGAGCGAGCAACTGCCACTACTCGAGCAGAGATGGTGTAAGGCAGAACGTCTGCACTTCATCGTAAATGCATATGATGATAGCAGGAAAAAAAAACCACTTCTTATTGTGCTAACAATGCTCAGGTCTCTGCCTGCAATCACGAACCTTAGGAGACTGCACGTCACACACCGGCACCTGACATCTCGGGAGCTGACATTTCACAGCTTGGGAACGGCTGCGACCTGTTCCGCTTCATCCAAATCAGGGCCTGGCTATGCTACAGCGACAGCAGGAGGGATCGGTCCGTCACTACAGCTGGGAAGCTGGAACAAACTGATGGGAAAATACTGTAGGACACATCTCATACTGGTGTGGCTTACCTTGTTTCAAACACTTGTGCAAATCACTACTGTGACAGGTTTAGACTAGGAATGAGCTGCTGAAACTGCATCAGTGAAAAAACACGGGACAGACAAGGCTAAGACAGACAAGAATTCCAGTAGGGCAACTTCTCCTGCTATGTGATTAGTGTCTCAGTACTGGAAAGGTAACCCACAGGTTTGGGAACACAGTCACAACAACAGTTCCTTCGGGTATTTCCCAAAGAAAACTCCAAGAGGAGTGAATGGTGAGATCATTAGTCTTCAGGGTCAGGGCGCTGCAGCGTGTCAGTAAAGAGAAAGCTGCCATCTCACTCCGGGCGCTTGCTGTTAGACCAGCAATCGGTGATCCTCACTGGAAGCCTTGCTCTGAAGAGGCAACGCTGGATTTTCTGGTTTTTGGGGGTGGAGGGGGAGGTTTGGCTTCACGTCTGCTGGGTAGTGGTGGAGCAACCTGAGAAGATGAAACAAAAACACACGGAAAAATAAACCATTACCAATAAGTTACAAAATTTTGCTTTACCAAACAAGAAATCCAGAAGGTCCTGTACTACTTGATGTTTCTTTCAGGAATAAACCTTTGAATTCAGCCTCTCAGTGCCACATGCAATCGGTGAGAGGGGCAAACAAGGACAGATGCCCAGGAGATAACAGAAGCAGATAAGTTTTAATTAGCAGAATATGCTTTAGCTGCAGATACACTTCAGTTGCTTCTGACCTGCAGTCTGAGTCAGAGCCATTTGCCCCTCTGATTATCAGTAAAACGGCAATAAACCCGTTTCCCTCAGGATTTCAGAATTCAACTATTTTTATCTTGCTGGCTTGATGAGCTCCACCAAGTAGGAGCCAAAAGGATGTAAAATGCTTCCAAATTAGAACTGTGAAACTAACTTCACAAAATGGCAGCAAGCAAAGAGTACTACTAAAGCACGCCCCAGCCGTCCCGCCCAGACAGGGGCTTCCAGGGTGTTCCTTGGTCTTCAGGAAACAGCACTAGTGGAATCTTTCCAGTTGGCTCTTTGGTTGTTTTAAGGGGCGTTCTGTAAGCAAACGAGATGTGGAGAGCCCGGTGAACACAAAGTTGGTGTGGCTCACCTCTCGCTAAGCCGAAACTGCCACGACTATTTTAACTGAAGGAGGACAAAGTCAACTTTCTAACACCACCACAGTGACAAAACCCTTCACAAAATACATTTACAATCTCTCTTTACAGACTTTCGAATCCTTTCCATTTGGCTGCAAGCCAAGGTCAATGTTGCAAGCCAGAACATGTTAGTAATTAGTTTTCTTACAAGACTCAAGGGAAGGAGGTTCTTTTATTAATCCTCTTCAACCAGCAACTCCCACAGCAGCCCTGGAGCTGGCACGTTCCCGCCAGTCTCGGCACCTATAGCAGCTATACTGCCCCTTTTCAGAAGCACGGTCAGTTCTGACCAAATGAAGGGTGAGCTAGAAAACCTATTTATCCCAAGCTTCAAGGCTTTATGCCAGCGTCATCTCTCCCTAAATAAGATTTAGTGATCAGTTGTCACGTTGGCTTCCTGTGCTGTCAGAGGTAACACATTCCATTAAGGGCGATCATTCTTTAAATTCTTTTTGGTCAAATTCCAGTTCATTTCACTAAGATACTCCATAAATCCTCTTTGTAACTGGACTGGGGAAGGCATCCATCCCTTTTTTCAGGGTTACAAAAGGACACTCTGTGTTGCTGTGCATCGGTAAGCAATTGCAGTCTCGTATCAGAAGCGCCGGCGTTTCAGGGGAGACGAAACGGTTCTGACACACTGACCAGGGTATTTACATGCTCGGTATCTGCAAGCCATTTGGAATCCCACACTTTAAGAGAAACATCAGTGATACAGCATTAAAAAAATGGCAATTTGACCTCCCTGGAAGGAAACCAACTTCATGAAATTGAGAAAAGGGCTGTGGCTAAGGTGATATAATGCAGGCTGATTTAAGTGGCTAATGATACGTACTTGAAAAATTGAGTCCTCAGCTCGGAAGAATCTACAAGGAGATGTTTGTTATTTCTGAAAATCCGTGATTTTTTCCCCCTTCTTTTTCAGGACCAGATTACTGCACTACTGCACAGTGATTAAGTTTTTGAAACTTTTCAATCATAATGCTTGTTTGTTTTCAATGTATCTTCCCACCCCCTCACACAGTTTGCCTAACCAAGGACAACATTTCAAGCAGTTGGACAGGGAATGAGGAAAAAAAAAAAGGGACTGCACTTGATAGCCTTCTCTTGAAGCAAAAAAACTCTTTTGTGGTTTCAGGGAGTGTACCCGTAAAATGATTAGACAAGTTTCAAGCAGCACCACCCTTTCAAGCAGCTTGGAAAATTCCACTGGTGTCTCTTTCTCAAACGCCGGTTTCCAAAAAGATGTCAGCTCTCATTTCCTTACCTCCACAGAGTTCCTCGGGTTGCTGTTCTCATAGGGTTTGCTTTTGGGCGGAGGCGGAGGTGGGGTGCTCTGTAAGTTAGCATTTGCCAGTCCATCAGCTTGCAACGAGGGAAAGCCTAGAAGCAATAACAATAATAAGAAAAGACATTAAAGCAAACAGAAAAGGAATGGGAAATGGGATTGACCACGTAGAGTTTTAAGGGAGAATTATTTAATATCTTGCACTTTTGATCTGCTAACAGTTCTCTGCTTTAGCAGTTAAACCTGACTGGGTATGTCAGAGTCACAGCTGTATCTCCCTTAAGTTCAAAATGCCCAGAAGGGTTCCATCTTCATCAAATGAACCTAAGCTTATGTGAAAAATGCATGCCCGAGAGAACAGCAAGTTGAATCCATTATCACATCTGCAATGTTCAGTGGGGTTTCCTTTCGGCCTGGGCCTCAACCTGAGAATTCACTTTGATTTTAACTCCAGTTGATGGAGGAGATAAGTACCCAAACTTCAGAAGAATTCCTAGGAAGCTGTCCTGCTAATGGCAATTAAAACCACTTGGTAAGTAGAAGAGTGAGGTTTCACATTCCTTTCACAGATCTCTCTTCATGTAGTATTCCTGCATTTGTTTGTGTTTCTGGTTGTCTCCCCACCCTGTTCCCCACTCCGATAGTATTCTTTGGTTTTAATCCCCTTGCAATAATATTATCTACACTGGATTCTGAATTTATATCCACATAAGAAGGATAGCCTGGTCCTACATATGAACTTCTGTTCCTTCAAAAAAAAAGCAGTTGAGTGAAAAATGCAACAGCAATCAAGGTGATTGCGTAGTGGTGACACGACAGCTGTATTTTTACCTTAACCATATTTATACGTCGCTTCAGAATTAACTCCAAGGCTTACTGGATATGCAAGGAAGGTAACTGTGGAAACGACTCCTTTTGCTAATGCTTCAAGATAAATTCCCTCTCTTTCCAGTGTAAGATTTATCAGCTGAGTTTCCAAGCTGCAGAGCAACCTCTCCTAAAACTTTTTGCCACGTGATGGGAATTACTGTTCGTTAAATAACAAAGCCTTCAGGGCTTGCCCAGAAAAATCTAGCCATAGACCTGATCAGAAATACCATGCTGGACCGGTGCAGCTCCACCCAGTGAATTCACAGGAGATACTCCTCCGCTATGTGCTGTGACCACCTGACGTGATGCATTTACGAGCACCTACACTGATGGCATGCGATGTTCACCTTGAGGTGAACCTTCCCACAAGTCAAGACAGGAGAAAACAAGAAACTGAAAAAGATAAAGTCTGTTCTCTGGAATTCATCTGATACACATGTCACTTGTTAAAATTAGTAAGTCACAAGTATGACTGTGGTAACACCGCTGAATTCTGTTTTCTGACAAAACTGTGTACAAACATTAACAGATACTGCCCTGAAGGATGTGGCGATTACAACAGAACTTACTTTGGGTTCTTGGGGTTTTGGGAGTGATGGGTGGTGGGCTGCACGGTGTCGATTGCTGGAGTGAAGAACTCTGAAGCAAAGTCAGTCTGCTCTCTCCTAATTGAAGACTCTTTGGCCTTTGTGCTTTTCCTGACATGCCCTGGTTGAAACAAAAAGCAAACAAAACCTTAAGAAGCCAGCAATGTTGCTGCACACGTATGAGATAATCAGACCTGTCACAAAGGCATCACCATGCTCCAGAAAAGCCATGCTTAAGAGAAAGGTGCAGTCAGGTGAAACGCAAGAGTGAAATCGCTGCGCTGGCTCAGCCATGTCAAAAGGCACACACCGTGCTCCTGTGACATACCCGGTTTTCTGTGGGACCTTACTAACTGGGTAACAGTAGTAAACTGTTTTTAATGACCTTAGTGTATTAACTAAGAAAGGGAAGACATCAGGCTGAAAAATTACTGCATTTGACTAGCCATTTTGTGAACAAAAAGTCTTTCCAAGAAGAAAAAAAAAAAAAAAAAGATTAAATTCTGGGTGCAAGTCAGGACTGGTAGTATCATCCAGCTCCTTAGGGCTGTGAAACAATTCTATTTCAGGCTTTACAGAGCAAATCCCTCGCATCTGGACATGGTGTTCCAGTCCCTTCCAGTGTCACACATGTCCTCTGTGCTCTTCACTCAAATGATGGTTCCAAGAGTCCAGTGCACGAACTGTAGAATCCCAGACTGGTCTGGGTTGGAAGGGACCTCAAAGCCCATCTAGTTCCCACCCCCTGCCATGGGCAGGGACACCCCCCACTAGCCCAGGCTGCCCAAAGCCCCATCCAACCTGCCCTTGGGCACTGCCAGGGAGCCAGGGGCAGCCACAGCTTCTCAGGGCACCCTGTGCCAGGCCTCACATTAGTTTATTGCTTTACAGAGAAGGCTGTCATGTCCACATGGAATTAAACTCACTGGGCATTTTAGAGACCAGCTCTCCCACCACTGAGCAGTTCAGTATTTCTCACTGCGCAGAAGAGACCACACATCGGTGCACAGAGAATATAAAACTTAAAGACCAAAGCTGCTGGACACAAAGTAAGCCTTCGGTTCCCGCTGGCTTTCTAGCTCCCAAGCAGCTTAGTCAAGAGCCGCATGAAATCAGTCTGCCCAATTTTTGTGCTGCGCTATGCAGCTATGGAACAGACCAGCTATAAAAAACAGCTTTCTCTGTACTTTGCAATGTTCTTAAGCATGAATGTAACCCTTAACTGCTCATGCGCTTCAGTAAGCTGATCACACACGTAATTTGCCCTCCGAGATGGGGGAGAAGGGAGGGTGGGTGTTCTGTTTTGCATCTCTCAGCTCTGCAGTGCAGTCTCGGACACACATGCCTTACTGTCCTAATGAACCGGTCGATACAAATAGGTTTTCCCCCAGGTCTCTTCGGTCTAGTTTTACTTAATGAAGTGATCAGCAGCTGACAGACTTCGTGGGTTAAACCCATTTAATTGAACAGCAGCTCTTCCAGAGGCAGAGGGCCAGGCCTCCTGAACCACTAATATTTACAGCCCCAGATTTTCCTCTTGAGCAGAAAGCCTGTCAATACCAAATGACATGATGCTAGAACCACAGTTCTCCTTTTAATAAATATTCTGCAGACTCCAAGTGCTGGCAGCACCACTCAGAGTTGATGAGAATTCCTGAACATATAGCAGCATAACCTGTTCCTGCCAGATTCAGATGAGATCTTGGGAGAGAAAGGGAAGTAGAAGGACTCATGTTTTCTCATTATTTACACAGCCTGCATTAAGCCAAATTAGTATCACTGAGCCACCAGCTTAAATATTCAGATGCCTAATTCTCACATACTCTGACAGTGAAACATAGTCAGGATTAATCCTCCCAGTGTCATACAACTCTGCTTTCGGGCTGAAATGTAACTGTTTGTAAGAGGTGACCATTCTGAATCCCACTGTCAACCTGAATGACCAACAGTCTCCAGTACATTCCCCATTACAACACTCCTGTGGGAGTACAGATTCCCTCCTATTCCTCTTTACCAAATACGTTGCTCAAGGAGTAAACACTCCTGCCCTCACAGAGGAGGTCTGGAGCGGAGTTCACACAGGAAGAAACAGTTTTTCAAAGTCCCAGGCTGGTGACCCAAGCACCAGACCACCATTTTTCAACTCCCCAGTCTATCACACTGATCTTCACCTTGCAGTACACTTGATTTGTGCAGCGATGCCAACGGATAGCAGCTCAACACCTGCCTCGCCAATCGGATTTTTTGAGTGGGCTAGCAGGATCTGCCTACTTCAACAAAACCAGAACAATTCTACATGGTGCTGAGTGCATCACCCAGTCCTCCACTTCCAGCAGAAATGAGGGCACTGAGCACCTCGATGAAACATCCGTGCCTCATGTACCCTAAGCCAAACGGCAGTTCGGTCTGTGACGCAAGTTTTCCAAATAAAAATGCAAGGATTACTCCGATGACCAGGGCTTTAGGTATTCGAACCCCTCCCGCTATTTAATAAAGTCCCAATGACAAGCACATCTAAAGCAATGGAAACACTAAAATCTCCCGCTGGGACTTTTATTATTGCCCCCCACCCNTTGGAAGTCAGTTCCATTTCTGGCTCCTTCTCTACAATAACCTGAGACTTGCTAATACTCCACTCCTTCCGCTTGAGCTTGCTAATCCGGTTATCACCATCGTCTTTCACGGGCACTTCCTCAGCTCTGGAAGCTGTTGATATTCTTCTCTCCAAGAGCGGCTCCAGAATCGATCTGCGGCCCACACCGGAAGGATGAAAAAACAGGAAACATTAGTCCACCGGACATTTAAAGCACTGTCTGTTAAAAAGCTGTGATCTCCTGGTTCGTGTACGAGATTATTGTGAAAAACTGTTATGACAATGGAATTTTCAGTGAGGTTTGTGCTCCTAAATTACCCTAGCAATTTGGAGTATTATGTCTTACGTACAAGACACAAGTGTGATCTACTTGCATTTTACGCCGAACTCTGCCACCGAGTCTGCTGTGTGACCTCGAGCAAGTCACCTAGATTCCCTGGCCATCACAGACGCAAACTAGATGTACAGAGAAGTAGCATCAGGAAATGTCTCTGTGTGCGGCAGCTCCTTTTAATGCCATGTACGCAGCCACGAATAGGTAGGCGAAACAAGCAGCGTGTGACTACGCACCTCTTCGCAGACCTCAAACTAAATTACCTTGTTGTATCTTACACCTCATGTAAATCTGATAAGTAAAGGCTGATTACTAACCCATCTGAACCGGGTCTGGAGGAAGCGCTATCGGATGACGTGGAAGATGTAGAGACCACAGAAGACGCCACAGATGTGACAGAGAGCCGTCGCAGAGTGGAAGACATGATATAGGGCAACACGACAGAGCCTGACCTGCTCGGTTTCCTTTCGGTGAGGGAGGGAGGCTGCAGACAAACACGCTTGTGATAAATCATGTAACACCAACTCACTCACAAGTGGGAATGGGGAGCGTTGTGTTTCTTTTAAGGCAAAACACTGAGCAACCAGGTACACCCACCAAAGTTATCACACCATACTGCTTCTCCACCTTCTTCTTCAGCTCTTTGAAACAGGCTGTCAGTCTGTCATGCAGAGGCTTCAGCTGCTCTGTCAGCTTCTCACCGTGGATCCTAATCCCTTCTGCCAACAACGGCATCTGAAAGGAGGAGCAAAATGCAGCTACGAAGAGACAAATCAGCTCTCCTGTTCCAGAAAGGAATGCGCATTACACATCTCGGATACACTTAAAGGACTTAAATCAACACGTTTTGAGTTTGCAGAGGCAAAAAAAGCAATCACACAGTAAGAGACTCAGAACTTGTGATGCTGTAGTAACTTGACTGAGCTCCATGTGTTCAAGAAACACAAACACTTTCCCCATCTACACCTATGGCCCCTTATCCCACTCAGATTCTATAATGTGCTTTGGAAGACACAGCATGTTTGAGTATCACCTCTTACTCCCCAAAGCTTTTCTGAGGGTGCTTCAACTGGGCTCTGTTCTGTGAAAATATGTAAAAACTGCTCTGCAGAGATGCAATCTGCATTACAAAAAAACAGGCCAACCTTTCATTGCTATGCAGGTCAAAACAAACAACTTTCAATGGTCAGACTGACAAAACATTAGGTCTGATGATTTCGTAAAAAGGTAACATATTTTGTTATACTCATGAGGGAAAAATCTACACCACGTTGGTGAATATTTCAGAATAACATTTCAGAGCAACACAAGGTACATGGAACATTCTAGACCACAATTTTAGAATACAGCAGTTACCTTAAAATTTAAAAAAAACAAAACCAAAACCATTGTACACATATCCAGATTGTTCTTACAGCATTTATCTGCGTTCTCTCTCCAAAACAATGACGCTGGAAAAACATCTGCACTCAGACATAAGTGCTTCGACTTCTTTCCCAATACCATACCTGTAGAGCAATTAGTTGCTTAAGCAGTTCAATTTTATCTTGATCTTCAGGATGTTCTTGCAGATACTTCTCTGTGAAAAAGGCCTGAAAGCAAAGAGAAGATGATACAGACACTACGTTGCTTTCACGGTTAACTCTGGAGTGAAAGATCCCTGTATTTTAAAAGCAATTCATTGCCATTATTCCTCACATTAAAAACAAATTTTACTGTCTCTCTGACAGAAAGCTGAGGGACAAAGAACCTCAGCTGCAGAAAGGTGAACAGGGCATCTCCCGCCCGCAATTTCCTTCAGCTCTAGGATTTAAGCCCCTAAGTACAGTGTTTTCACATGGGGCTTGTTACGAAGATTCAGTAGAAATAAAGACTGTGTTGAGATTTTGACTCACAGTTTGATTCAACAAAGCACCTTCAGTCTACACTTATGTGTTTACCTTTAATCAGCAGACTCTGGTATCGGTTTAAAGTTGAACAAACACAAATACACTCTCCTGGACCGAAGCCTTAAAACTGCGCCAATTCACATTATGTGCTACAGCATTGCATTGAGGTGTATCACAATTCCTCGTCAGAGGAATTTAATTTTTCTTTTTTTTTTCCTAGATAAAATCCCTAATAATTTTTTATTTGGTTTTAAAATGCATATCTGATCTATTTCAGCCTCTGCATATATTTTTTATTTCTGTGTTCCATTAACCGGACTGCATGCACAAGTGTTTATAGGCCTAGCGGTACAATCCTGCGAAAGGCTGATGTCAAGAGGAGGTTAGCCTGTGAAAGGACTGCCGGCTACATCCCAGCGGATTTTTCTTGAAAGTGTTTAATTATTGCAAGAAGAAAGCGCACATTAAAAAAGCAGACTTCGGCTTTTGGCTACAATGAAACAATTAAAACTCAAGATTTCAGCCGCCCACAAAAGCCAAATGTTCTGTACTGATCTTCAGTTGAAATAGGAAAATATGAACCAGAAATGAGTATTTCCAGATGTGGTTACAGATACTTTGTGTTTCCTAGTTTTAACTGCTTTCCCACTTTCGTAATTCTAAACTTTGTGTCAACCTTAATTCATGAAATGGGAGGATTTAGGGCCAAATTCAGCCCTGTCGAAGTATGCAGCTCCTCTGGAATCAGCAGAGTTAGACCCCAGATAAATCAGACCCTCTCCCATTTAACTTTTGCACTTCATTTCGTGTGACTGGAACACATCTGAGAAGAATTAAATGTGCTTTAACACCATCCACTCAGCTTATGGAAATAAGCAATGTATTTTGTGCTGGGAATAAACAGCTTAAGTTAAACATCACAAAAAAGGAAGAACGTACACTGTTCAGCTGAAGTCAACTGAATAAACATGGATAGGAAACCCTGCTTTTTTCCTCAAATACCTGCTTTTTGCCGCAAGACTCCCAAGACAGATTATTTGCTGGAAAGAGAACTCCTCTGCCTCACCACTCTGCATGCAGCAGAGAAACGCTAGCTCTTTTGCTTCTTTTTGTGACTTACGTTGGGCTGACCAAGCACCTCAATGCCCCCACGAGGTAGGACCATGTTATTATCACCACTGCAAACGAGGCCCAAAAGAGCTGGATCATTCATCCCTGCAGCGATGGACTGAACCCAAACACTAAAGACGTGGAGGTTTTCCACCTTGCAGTCTAGCACAAATCTCTGCTCTTTTCTCCTCCTCTTTGAGCTCTGAACACACAGATACAGCTACAGAATGCACTACATGTGAGTAACAACTAAAAACTGAACTTGCATCTCCCATGTTTCAATCCAGGTCTTCAACACTGCAGAAATCAACAGACTGAGCTACAGATAACAGAGAAAGAGACCTTTTCATAGTTGGTATATCCCCCCATGACCGCTGGATCCACAATCCCATTCAGGAGCATAGAGAGGGGATGCACAGGAAGAGTCCGGTCCCACACATGCTGTTGGACAATGTTGCTGATTTTCTCATTGGTTAGCTCCATCGTTTCGATGGCATTTTCCAAGGGGCTGATCTCTTCCTGTTGGAAAGAAGAAACAGGATAAATCTTCATTCACCTCCACTGAATACGAAGTTAAGTGACTCCTCGTATGTCAATGGCAGCCCAAGAGTTTCCAGCAGAGGATTTTGGACCCCCTGTGCTAACTACCTCAGCATTCAGAGATGAATGCAAGAGCGATCTCACAGCTTAATCTGAAGGAGCAACAGTTTAGGACTTGGCTGCCAACTGCAGGATAAGTTACAGAAGTAACCACTCTCTCAAGCATTATACAGCCAACGTACAACTTTGCTACCTTGGGTAGAGCTGTCTGCAGAACGGCACAAAAAGACAAGCACATCAAAGATGATATACGTTTGCTTTTACCTGAAGCAGAAGTTATTGGTGTGCCACATCCAACAGAGGAAGGACTAGTAGTCCTAACTGTTGCAAGTCTCTTTACTTCATGAAAGGTGGGAGGGGAAGACACCCAGCCCATACGCAGAACTCACCGTTGTCATCTGTTTGACTTCAAACCACTTGAGGATGCCTGGAAATGAATACGCTGTCGTGTAGGTTGTCCTTTCTATCCACATGTTCTAGTTAGAGAAGGAAAAAATTCCAAGACGTAAGGAAAATACTGGTCTTGCAATTCAATTCTCTTCTGCAACAGAGCATGGAACGAGGCTTCCAGCACTAGCTGGCAGAACTCACACAAATGATTTTCACCTGCACTGACTGGGATGGAACACTGTTTTTGGCAAGAAATAACACCGCTACTATTTAAATGGTATTGACAGTAGCAGCAGCAGGCTGTTATCCTCGGCGTGGACTGTGATGATGGCATATTTAGCCAGTTATACGCAACACGCCCAACCACTACACGTGAGCAACAGTATGCCTCTTAGGCAGCAAGGAAACACATTGTTACCCTACGCCCAAGGCTCAATCTTAACAGTTGGAGTTGGCTGGAAGTTGAACTGATCCTTCAGGGTTACACGCTGGCCTCCTTAAGCACGGCTACATCATTCCCGATCTACCAGACACATAGCTGTGCTCCGTAGGAAGCTGCAGTTAGACAGCACGGTACGGATTCTAGATCAAGGATTTTGAACATTGTAACTTCAGCTACAGAGCCCCCTGAAAATATCACTTTGGCTTTATGTAAAGCAATGCAAAGTGCAGCCCTTTGTTTCTCCAACATTTTAATAGCAAAACTCCATTGCCAGAGGTGGAGAGAAAAAAAATCTGTGATAAGTGTTGTTCAAAATGCCACCAAGAAAATAAATAAATGCATAGAACTGTTTTCTCACAGTGTGGACACCCAAGCCAACTGGCATCAGAAGCAAAGGACTCACAGCAAACTCGTTGTCTGGATCTTTTTCTCCTTTCCTGACTGGTCGGGAGTGCGTGAACTGCTGTACCTCGTTTGCTCTGTAGTAGCTAGAAAGAAGCAGAGTAAACGGTAAGTCTTCTCACTTCCAGCCCTCCTTACATAAATGTCCTTCTCTGTCTTCTCAAAAACAACCGAGTTTAAACTGGACTATGAAACAAATTTACACTAGACACAAGGGCACCCCACCTTGTGCCTAAAGTAGTTGAGAAAAAATACAGAGGAAGTGTTGAGGAAGGAGGAAAAGAAATTACTTTAAGATCTGTTCAGGAACAGGTTTATCCTTATAATTAGGTGGCAGGTTCATCACAGGCTTCACAATAAAGCACTGTACATCTGAGCAGCTATAGTTAAGGATGAAAAAGTATGAATCCTTTTGGGAAAATAGCAAAGGGAGAGAAATACCCTTCCTGTTTCCATCAAATGTCAGACTTCTCCACAATTCCCTGCGCTCTTGTCATGTTTGAAGAAAAATACTTACTAGTTCATCAACACTCACAGGATTATATTGCTTCTTGTAGTTTGCACGCTACTCGTGAACTAAAAGCCCAAAGAGATAAGGGCCGTACAAATACTTCCAACTATTGACATTCCCTGGTGAAGTGCTTGGGAAGTCTGGGTGCTACCAATTCCTACTCTGGGGACAGGACAATAAGATTCTGTACTAGGTTCTGTAATGGATGCATCCCTCTCTTCTCTGCCCGCCATTCCATGGTTAGTTCTCAGATTTCTCCTGGACAGTGAAGCTGCCCCTCCCTCCCAGTTTTTAGATCAATAAAGCTAACTGAAGAAAGTAGGCTGGTTTTAATCAGTGAATATCTACTTCCTCTTCAGCTTTTGTACCTGCAAACCACGAAAGAAATTAGAGTTAGCGATAGTATCCCCAAGCACAACAGCTTACAACGTTGTTCCCCTAGAGTTCTGTTTGACTACATCAAAGGCTTTACAGAAGCAAAAACCTTATGGAAAAGTAAAGCATAAAAGGTTTGACCCACAGTAATAGATTATTTCTGTCCGTCTTCAGTTGCATGCTGAAGTGGCAACATTTTACTGGGGCGTATGGGTAGCCCCATACATCCTTTAGTAGTTCTAAAGAGTACTGTGAAAGCAAAGGCAAGGTCACGCTGCCCGCATTGAAGAGCCAGCTGGACACTAGCCAGATCTGAACCCAAAACCACATAGTCACACTAGATCAAGCACTGAGCCCAAGCTAATATATTCTTTCTCTCCAGAGAGCTTATTAGCTCAGGCTTCATGCCATGCTAAGCATGCTATACAGCTTCCAGTTCAGAACTGGTGGAACGACAGCCTGTTTAAGTGTTCAGGCATTCCCTGAGACCATGTACAGCTCACCTGGTACCTCCAGTATGCTATTATGAAACAGCCAAAGGAAGAACAAGGCATTTTATCATAAAAGAGTGAGGAAATTGATTCTAAGCAAAAGGAAAAGAGAGCCTGAGACAAATGAGGTTAAAAAAAGCATGACATTAAAACAAACTACAGAACCACCAACCCCTGCCTAACACAACAGTGATTCGGGCACTCAAACTACTCATCTTTTCAGAAGGTGTTTGTAAGAGTCCGAGAAGAACCTGTACCAAATCCAAGCTATGCAGCTGCTCCCCTTTATAATGGGGCTATGCCAAAGACCCGGAACCAAACACCCCCAAACTTTTGGAATAGTTCAGATCTGGATCCAAATTTGGAGTTCAGGTTCATCTTGAGCCAAAAACATTAGAACAAACACAAACAGATGCAAAGGAAGTAGCTGAAACAAAGCAGCAATAGAAGAGGCATTTTTTGATACCAAGTTTGGTCTTGAATGAGTTTTAATTTCCTATGTGGATTTAGTGCTTGGCAGGCATTGCAAGGGAAGCATCTGGTATCACTGCTTGAGTTGTGCCTTTGTACACAGACTCTTAAGGCCAAAATGGACCACCAGATCCTGTAGCCTGGCCTGGATAACACAGGCTGGAAGCCCAGGAACTTGGTTTTTACTGATCTACATCCTCCAGGAGCAAACCTGCTATTGACTGGAAGTCACAAACGAGAATCTGAAGCACCTTGATGAGGTTGCCCTTGGTCATGCTCACAATTGAGAGAAAAAGAATCTTAGAATGGTTTGGGTTGGAAGGGACCTTAAAGATCATTTGATTCCAACCCCCCTGCCACAGGAAGGGATGCCACCCACTAGACCAGGTTGGCCAGGGACCCATCTAACCTGGCCTTGAACACTTCCAGGGATGGGGCATCCACAACTTCTCTGGGCAACGTGGTGTGCTTAAGCCTAGCGGTGTGCTGTGACACATAGTTTGGAGTTCCACCAGCATAAAGGGAGGAAAAAAAAAACCCCACCCAACAAACTACCACAAAAAAAAAGGATGACTGCTCACCCAACAACTTTCATCAGCATAATCACAATTCTTAGGAAGTGACTCCCAGGCGGGGGGGAAGAGGGAGGAAAGAAACCTCCTTAACTGCAAGCGAGAAGAGAGCTACTTCTGCTCTCCTTACATCCCACCCTCACTGCCTCTACTTTACCTCTTTCACCTACAAATACCAAACTGGAGCACACCTACGCTACAGTAGTCAGCACCACCTGCTTGAGAAGGCCGCACAAGAAATCCTGACCTGCGAAACATTAATGTTTTGTCCTAACAGCAACTCATTTAACTCTGACAATACCAATCTGTCTCCCTTTTTCAGTAGGATCAAGTTCCCCAGTGCAGTTCTGGATAGTCTTATTTTCACACCCAGTGCCTGCCTTCGAAGTCACGCTGGAGCAGTAAGTTCCTCGCTTATTTTTGTTTACCAATTCCGTTAGTCTAGGACAGAGGCAGATCCTGAACATGCCAAATCGTATTAGAACCAAAAGATACACTGTTTAGGAGAAGACTTGATCTCTTCTCCTGGAGGAGCAGTGCTGGTCATCTTCTCAGCACTGGGAAACTGGGTCAAAAGCTTCAGGTTGAAGTCCTCCCTTCGTTCATACTCTTTGCCACGGTAGATGAAAATTTTATTCTGTGGGTAGCAGAAGAGAGAATTAACACTAAACAAAGCAATGAAAAAGAGCTTTCCAAGCATACACAGAGTAGTCTCAGAGATCTAGTTTATATGAAGGGCTGTCTCCTAACTTACTAGACAGCCAGAACACGCAACAGAAGAAACACAGGCTGGAGTGACAACACAGCAACTCTCAGGAGCAAGGCCCTGCAACGGCAACCTCCTATTTGTCTAGAAAATTCATTGTTCCACATAAAAGTGTTATTGACCACATTCATGCTTTCTAACTCTAAGAACACACATATTCAACACATGAAATCCCAGTCAGGGGGCTGATTTTAAGAGAACACATGTGCCAAAGAGTTCTTTAATGCAGGAAACTGCACGCTCCTTGCCAGACCACTGACAGTATGAGTTAACCAAGGGATCTCCCTGTGCACAGAGACACGAGGTTTACCTCCGTTCCATTCCTGACTCTCTTCAGCTATCATTAACCAAACAGCCAGCCATTTCGGTTTTGCACTACAGGCTTAGCAGCAGACCACAGCTAATTGTTTTTCCAAACCGGCCACCAAGCTGTGGCGGTTTCTTGAAGGGATGGATTCAAAAACATGACCTGGAGGTGAAAGCTTTTTATGCCATCCAGTTCCACAGTTCTAAGTTAACATCTTTCTTTTTTATTAAGCTTGGCTTCCATTTAAAGCCAGTAACTTCAAACAACTCCAGTCTGAAAATGTAAATGTTCCTTAATTTCAAATAATAGCCAGCGATATTTTCTAGTGTGCTGCACCCTGCCCATCTGACTCACTTTGGCTAGACTCCTGTGTTACTGCTAGCATAGATCCAGCAATGCTTAGCAGCAATCTCAAACAGGAAACATCTTTGCATTTGAATTCTTCTGCGTGGGACAGACTCTCACTAATGTGCTTGAGCACTGAAATGATCCATGTCCTGAAAATTAGGTTGAATCAGGCTGAAAAGCGACGGGATAAATTCTTTACAAGCTAAACATTTTCTTACGGCAACAATCCTATTTCTGAGGAAGTGTATAGGGCACAAATACCAAAGGTAGATTCTGTTTAAGTCCATGTAAGAACACACCAATCATCTAACAAACCCTACTGCACCACATTAACTTTATTAAAGCTCGTAACACAAAAAATCTGGTCTTTTACTTGTCTCTTATACACTGAGATGCTTTGAAATATTTCAGGGATTTAGATCTCTTGGGTGTCAAAGGAAAAGGAGTTTGGCATCTGAATTTTCTCAGAACCTTCACAAAAGTTGTGACTTTTAGGGTTCCCACCACTCCAGAACTTCCAGAGTGCCAAAGAATTCTTACCCGGAGGAAAGAGGGGAAACCCTGACCGTAGTATCCAACAGCAAAGTACTCTGGTTGAGGTCTCATTGCCTTCATAATATTCTCATAAAAAGTAGCTCGTTTTTTCTGAAAAAGAAAAAAGTCACCAGCATTTTCACTTTGGAGTATTCGAGGACACTGACAGGCTGTACCTCACATTCCCTGATCCATTAGTTCTCCCCTACAGAATACTTTTTACAGTTGGGTTGTGGGTTGGTGGTTGGGGTTTTTTTTTCATCTCATACTTAACCATTTACTTGGTTAAATATTTGGTTTGCCAGGGCCAGAATCAACCTCACTTCCTGGTGTGCAGAAATGAGAACAATGCCATGGTTTTTAGGATTCCAGGAGGATACTTGAAATCCTTAACTATTGCAAGGCAAATTAAAAATAATTATGTTCTGAAACCGAGCAGACACAAATGGTGACAAATGTCAGAGAACTGGCAGAAATAAAACTGGGCAGATGATTCTCATATGAAAGAACATAAAGACCATCTGGTTACATCCTTAACTACTAAAAAACATAATTCAGAACCAAGATGAATCTATAGTTCTGTGTTCATACACAGTAGTTTTACCACAGAAATAACAAGGTGATGAGATTTATGGAGCCTGAAAATACACCATGCAAATGTTACTTTATTTGATTAACACCAAGAATGCTAAACATCTGCACACAATATTGTCATGCTAATTACAAGGTCAAACCCATCAACTTTAAAAAAAATTCTGAAAACATTTTTCTAATATTAAGCTTTAAAAAAACATGGGGGTTGTGTCAGTTTGTTTGTCTGTAACATGAATGTATTTTGGGCTTATCCCAGTCAACAATATTAATTTAAGCGGGCTGCTGATAATGGAGGAAAAAAAAAAAGTCTTACCAGGAGATTACCAAGTCCCTCATAATCAAAGACCTTGTTTTCATACATGTCAGCCAACTCTTTGCTGAGCTGAATGGCTTTTTCCCACATCTCCACGGCGAGCGAAGGGAGGCAGGTGGGGGAAGAAGAGCACAAGTAAAATAAAAGACTCAGTTAAAAGGATTCATTACCACACATAGGTAAACAAAAAATTCAGCTGATTTTAATTCAGACAGTACTTTAATGCACTGCCAACTTCTCCATGCTGTACATTTTTTGCAGGAACTATTACAGTCACACGGCTCTTTTGATTCGTAGATCTGAAAGCAATTTACAAAACAAGGTTCCTATTGCTACTTCTGATAGGGAAAACTGAGGTGCAGAGAGGTGGAAGGCCACGTCTACACAGCAAATGAGAGAAGCCCAGGTGGTCTCTTCCTACACCAATCCTTCCTCCCCGCATCAGGTTTCCCCAGGTTTGTCTCATTCAGCCCTTTGAATCAGCTTTGATGGTTTGTAGCACCATCTATCCAAAGCACAACTAACACAGGTTCAGCGTCAGCCGGACAAGCCACAGCGCAATGCCAAAAACCTGACAAAAGCCATTACACCAAAAAAGAAAGGAAAACACCCATAGGTTTTTTATCTACCCAGTATCTTGAACAGGGTTAGTTTTTCAGGTGCTCTCTGACTAACAAGAAAATAGGAGGATTCAAAAATCCCCAGGACAAATACATGCCCTGCTCATGCCAGTACTGCGGTCCCTAATAAAAAGACAGGCCTAAGCATCAAAGGCGCATTACGGAATCACGTCTGCTTTTACCCTTGAAACCAACTTCGGCCAGGTACGTTCACCAAGCCCAGTATGTACCAGTGAACTGTAAGAACGCTGGAGAAACACTCACTTTGCCCCTGTCAAAGAAGGAGATAATTTCTTGGTAGAGCTTTTCCTTGAGTTCCTGTTGTGAGTAGACGGTGTAGCTGTCCCGCTGCAGGAGATGAGGGACGCATGGCTTCTCAGACCACTAGCGCAGAGGAAAAAACAGGCAAAGTTGAAAGAACTGGACCATTTTCAGATGAATGAACCCTTGCAGTGGATCTGCAGGGATGCATTCCCGACAAATCCACCATCAACGCAAAGGGAGGACAAGGACGTTTTGCAGTGATAGAAGCTGAGCTGGCTGGCTAACGCAAGCTAGGAATGCACACAGAAACACTGCAGCTCAGCAGCGTGGTCAGAGTAACAGGCAGCCAGCAAGGAGTAACTTCTTAAATCACTCCAGCCAGCCACGCAGAAAAATACCTGATCATGCTCTCCCACCACACACATCAGCAGCCAGGAAGCTTCAGTTATGCACAATTTTTTTTCTACATTAAAAAATCAGTTTAAGACTTCATCTGAACTTTTGCAATTTTTTAATTGTATTTAAAAACCACTTCAAAATGCTAATACAAGTTTAATTACATCTGAATAACCAGCGTGATTTTGGCTTGAGGTTTTATGCTGAGACACTAACTGAATGTGTATCCTTTATTAATCTGTGGAAGACACAAAGAGGTTGACTTAAATCCAAATTAAGATGGCTTAGGCCATTCTCTTCAAACAGAAGTGGGAAAAAATCCGTACTACGACCGTGAACACAGACATTTTCTCCCAGCTCACTCTAGCACTCTGTTTCACCACGAGCGTGTAACAAATTGATACTAATAACATTTTTGCTTTCATCCATTTAGCTGATGTGCAATTTGCAAAACTGCAAAGCTCCTTAATGACCACTAGAACCTAGGTAGTACAAAGCCACGTTAAAAAAAAAATTAAATTGTTTATTCTGAGCTGTTGGCACTTCATTTAAAGACTGTACCCTGACAGTGGAAACAAATTTGTTTTAGTGTGATACCTGAAGCAGCTCTGCATGGAGGAGGAGAGTATACGCTGCCTCTGTGAAGTTCTCACAGTCTGTGTGCAGGTCCCGAAGTTTATACAGATACCTAAACAAACAAAAAGCAATTCTTACTTCATGTGAAGGACTCCTGTATCCATGTCCAGAACACCAACAGAAATAAAGGTTGCTGTACAGGTTTACGGAGAAACACAGCCTACCTGATATAAATGTCCTCTCGTTTCTTCTCCTTGTAAAAATTCTGCCAAGAATAGACAAAATTCAAACTTTTAGAGTGGATTGCGCTATGGATTTGCATAATCATCACCAGACAAGTAACTTAAGCATCAGGTTTAGATATTACAAAGATGTTTACTGTCATTTTGCCTAGTTAAGTGCCTGTTTCCCTGCCACCATCCCTTTAACATAAGGAGGAGCTATCACCTCTAGAAAACGGGTAAGTCACACAAAGTGACTTGTCCAGAATTACACAGGCTCTTTGCAGTGGAATGGGGACTTAAGCCCTCATTTCCCAAACTATCAGCTAGCCACCTTTCCTGCCTGTGCTTCAGGCCTCCAGATTACCATGCAGACCAGGACCAGCCACGTGACTTGATTTTGGACTGTACATCTTTCTACATTCTATAGCTGTCAATAGCCGGCAGCCTGATTTGGGCCCCTCATTACTCAGAAACAGCATAAAGAATTACTTAAAATCCTACAAAACAAAAAATATCCTTCAAAATCGACAAAAGCCAGGTCAGTAAAGAAGCCCCCGTATCCAAATCCAGGCTTCCCCATACCAGCACATTGACCGTGCAGCTCATGCGGTTCTCCTTGCTTTCATCATGCATGATCGTCCTGTAGTCCAGCAGGTTCTCTAGCAGGCTGCTGACCAGCAAAGCAAACACTTCTCCAGAAGCAGACAGATATGTATGCTTCCGACAGTGCTCCAGGAGGCTGCAGGTATACCCAGGGAGATGGAAGGGAATACTTGGTTACAGGTCTGAGCTGAGTAAGTAGAACTTCAGTGTAAGTTACCCAAAGAGCAACTCGGCTAACACAGTCAAATACGTTTCCTGAACAGAGAATTCATCTCACAGCGCAGAGCAGCACACCACACCGCACCCACAGACCCGAGATGATAACAAGGCAGGCTTTGACTTGCCTGCCTTGGGTGATCAAAACCCTGTGTTCTACCCTTGGTGCTAAAAGGTGGCTCTGATTTCACTTTGACTCTGAGCCTGCTGTTCCCAAGTTTTTCCACTTACAACCCCCTTGCCAGTTTGGCACCTGCCCCCAGCCTTTCACCTCCAACTTTTGGGTAGTTGTTCAAGTTGCTGCTCCAGAATAAAAGCATCATTTTAAGGCAGTCCCAGAATACCTGTACAGTATTGAGTTCACCGTCAACTGCACTGTCTCCCTATTCAGTGGAGCAATGAATTAGGGTTTCTTTGCATTAGAAAAATAGCCAACTAAGCTGTAAAAAAAAAAAACAACCACCAAACAACCTCCACATTCTTCATAAAACTTACAGTTTCTCCAGCAAAATCTTGTACTGTTCATCCCCTCGGCCACCCTCTACTTCCTGGTCCAGCTTGGTTATCAACTCATTTTCAAACTGAAAAAGAAAAAAAAAAACAAAATAGACAGCAACTCTCAAGTGTGGTCTGAACATCAGCAGTGCTCATGGCTGGTGTTTCTCAATCGCCCCGCCATCGGACACTGGTTTTACAAGCCAAGCTAGAGGATGCTTTCATTGTTGGAGCAGAATAAAACTGGTAAGAAGCCAAGATGACAAGATCAGAGCAAGGAAGTACAAGTCCTCCCTCTCTCATCCTACAGTCACTGGAAAGTCATGCCCTGGGGTAATTCTTCCCCTTCGCCGCCCTACATTTGCTGTTCAGTTTTGTTAGGATGCAGGCACATTCTAGCGGCAAGCTTAGAGATCATGGTCATTCACTCACCCTAAAGAAACTAACTACCATCCGTTAAGGGCAAGTCACAGCTCTCTGGCCATCGTAAACACTTGTGACTACTAGTTAAAGCAACTTCTCATGACGCAAGAACCCAGTCCTGTGTGATTATCTGTCTAGCCATGAAGATATGCCCTGTTATGTGCAAGCAGGTCAAGTACATAGTCTCAGTTAAAACTGTAGCTAGTATATAAATACCACTGGAATGGAAAATCCATGCCACAAACATCCTGCTTCCTTCCACCAATTCCAAAAACCCCCGAGACCCTGGGGCCAACTACACCAAAGGCTGATGACCCCAAGGGAAGAAAGATCCCATATGCACACTGAAGCTGGGCTCCAAGCTGGTGTGAGGATGGTGCTTAGGGAGATGCACGTCACATCTGACAACAGCCTGAAATGCCAAGGTGGCTGCCTTTTGGATGGATGGCTCCTACCCATCTCCAGGGAGAAGACTGTCTACAGCGTAACTACAGTGTCCCCTGCCTGCCAGTTGAGATGTTAATGTCTGACATCCCCAGAGGAAAGCTGGAAGAATAAGTCTTTCAAAACCACAGTGAAAACTTAACCTCAGGGCAAAAGCAAAGCTCCTCTTTTTCCTTCCTTACTTTCTGGTGCTTTCTCACCAGCAATAAAAGGTAACTTCTGGAGAAGTTAGCAAAAGGTTAGAACTCAGGGATCTGGGTCCTGTTCCTTGCTCTGCCCTTTTACTTGCGTAGCCTCAAGCAAATCACGTCTGTCCTTTGTATCACTGTTCTCCTTTCCATAATGGTGGTATCAGTATTCAGAAATATTTTGTCAAATTTGAAGTTAGTGAGGGATTAGTCAGTACGTAAGCAATTACAGAGTCCTAACACTTGACCGTCCAGCAATTTTGTTGACAATAACTTACATTTACAGCCAAAGATCTGGCTTGGGGGAATTCATATTGTTATTATAAACGTACATAGACATTACATTTTAGAGTCCTCTCTTAGGGTCTCCAAATTGCTTCACAATTTAGATGTGGGTATTCACACATCTACAGGTGTAGAAAGGTATGAGAACAGAGGAATTCATTAATTAAAGTCACGCAAAGGTACAGACACAGAAATGAAGAGTCCTGACTCCTATAAACCACTTAACAATAACTTCCCAAAGTCTTTGGCATGATGGTTGTTTTGTGTGTGTTTGTGGGGGGGGGTGTTCTATTTGTGGGGGGTTCGTTTAAATGTTCTCTTTTCCTTCTGGCCCATTGCATACCGCGGAACATCCGTAGTGTAGATACAAGGCTGCCTTACCATATGGAAGTTTCTGTTTCCACTGAAGTTAAACTCGCACTGCATCATATCAAAGAAGATGGGAATGGTAGCTTTCCGCAGCTCAGGCTCTGGGACCAGCGTTACTTCCAGGATTGGGCCTACCATTGCTGGAATGAATTTTATTTTGTGGGGACCTGCAAGAAAGTCAAAGTCAGATATATCCTAGTGGCACAATTTAGATATCCAAACATTTAAGCACATTATTCATATAAAATAAAGACTATAAACCACAGACATTCTGCTTAGAAAGAAGATTTTACGTGGATAACAGCTAGTTAAGGCAGAATTAACATGTTACAGTTCCAAAATTCAAAAATAGTCCAAGAATGCAATTGAACTGAATTGCATGCCATGTTGCAAATCACAAAGGCTCTCTGAAAAAATTCTACTCGTCCTTCATATGGTAGAACATCCTTTATAAGGAATCTAAGAAATTATCTCAGCAGCTGATGTGAGAAAAGATCAGCTTTTGCAAGAGTAAGAAAAAGGAAAAGAGATTTTGTGCTCTCAAACCACTAAATCTTCAGTGCATTTCCCCATATTAAACACGTGCAGCTTTTATAAAGAAATAAAGAATTTGGAACCCAGCTTGAGAGCTTGAATAAAGATAATTCTTTGGCTGGAACTCACCCAGATTATACCACATATCTCTTATTTTGAAGCCAATTTCCTTCCTCATGTCCCCATATCTAGAAAAAAAGTATCAGAAAGAAGAAGAGTAAGAAGTCCTACGCACTTTGCAAAGTTGCTGAAGAAATTTAATGGGAAAATCCACAGAAATCTATTACTCTCTCCTTCAAAAACACCACCGTGCACAAACCTGACTATGCTGGGCATTTATATCATGGGGTATCTCAGACTATCTTCCGTACTAAGAGTCTACCAAGAAGTTCCTCAACAGAACATACCTTTTGTTAGATGTTCACCTCATCTCTTCTCTTCCCTACCTTGCCCAGCACTACTGCTCAATGCACAGAGGAGGAGAATGGCCACGTGCCGTTACGGCAGAAGACCGCAGACTCCCTGAGAGCAGAATAAAGCTGCGGTCCTGCTACTTCATGCATTTCTGCCCAGGATTTTGTTGTGTTGGGTGTTTTCCCCTAGAATTCTAACTGCTGACATCGAGAGAATGCAAGAATATTTAATTACCACGCTTCTTAAAGCCCTCATTATTGCAGAAGAAAGACAGCAAATATAAAATTGTTAGGGTGTACTTAGTTAATGTCAAGATCAACAAATATGTTTAGGCACTTGATTCCAGCTACATGCAGAAGCTGTTTGGTGTCTTTGTGAATTTGACCTAGTTACTAAAAATTAGTATTTGGGGGTTGATGAATGCCTCTGAACTTCTCTTTCAAAACAGAAGCAGCAACGGGAGGAGGCTAAAAAGTTGCAAGGCTTTTAGGATTCTTGCTTACCTACCTTACCTAAAGGCTGAGGAACTGCATAAGGTACTGCTTTGGGAACTATGGCAATCCTTCTGTTGCTGACCTTACACTGGAAATTATCTTTTGGCAAGGTGCTTAAATTAAGCTCAAACAGCTCAGGATCTGTCTGACCGGATGCAGACATATCCAGCGTATAGACCTGACATCTGTCCCCATCACCCCTCCTCCCATTATCATCATTCATTAATCAAGCACTTCCATGGCACACTTCATCTCATGCTAAGATTCTATAGGGTACATCGGGAACAGTACAAATGAAGCTGCTTAGAAGCAAAAAGTCCTGGCAACTTTTTTTAATGTAAACTCACTTCTTGATAATTTTGTTGCGTTTGGCTTGTGAGAAGGTCTCCAGCTGGAGGGATTCATGAGTGAGAAAGGCCACTGCCAAATGGAAATAGTTATTCCAGAGCTGTGGAAGAGAAACAAGTCTAAAACAGGAGAATACAAAGTAAAAGCAACAACCAGCACAACAGAGCTACTCAGCCCCGAGTGCTGAAGTCTCCCAGGTAGTGTTAACGAGGAAGCGTGGTGACAGCGAGCTGGCAGACAAGTCTGCTCTCAGCCATAGCAGGCAAGAAATCACTCACTCTTTTGAGCTTGTTCTTTCCAACTAAAAGAAGTGACAGTGGGTACACCCATACAGTATTTTGTTCTTAACCAGTCGAGCACAAATCAGCTATAGTCAGCACGCTGCTCAACTTGACCTTGTACAGCCTGCAGCAGTTGTACTTGCTTGCAACTTACTGCCGCGCTAACCACAGCTCTGTAATTCAGAACTGCTTTGCATTCTGCTGCTTTTCAATTAAAAACTATGGACATTTTTCCACAGGCATGTGCCGTACTAACCAATCTGTTAGCAGCGGGATTTGTTTGTTCTTTCTGCCTTTCAGGACTGGGGTCCATAGGAAAATCCAGAAACAATGCAACTATTACCTGGAGTTCAAAATTTGCTTGATCCAGAAAGAAACGGTTGAGTACAGAGGTAAACTGGTTCACCGCCCGGAGGAAAACCCTGCAAGAGATAAAAATATCAAATATTGAAAAAAAATAACATTGTAGTTCCAGGTTTGACTCCTGCACGGAAGCTCAGCAGACAAGAACAGATGCCACCAAACAAGGTAAGCATTCCTTTATACTGATATTTCACCTCCTTCCCAGTAGAGGGACATTCGGGGAAATTCCTCTTTCTGAACAAAAGAAACCTTGACTGGAGGTAGATGAAAAACAAAACATTTTGGGGGTCATCCAATCTCTTTGACAGCGCAGCGTCATTTCAGATGGTAGGTTCTCTTAAGCTTAGCCTGTCCTCACCGTGGAAGCATCCAAATAACCTGCCACTTTCATGTCTTTCTCCACATTGCACCCCGACGACACAGCAGAGCCACGCTGCCTCCAGTTTGCAGATGACTTGCACGACTCAGCCATGCAGACAGGGGTTACGTGCCTTCGTTTTTTCATTCTGTCTCCAGTTCCCCTGATCCTGCCTAGAGGAACATTCAGCTCACAGGCGTCTGGGCTCTGCCGTGTCCTTGGTAGCAAGTTTTGGCCATGCTTTGCTACCTAGCGCAGCAGACAGACAGTGAGCCAAAGGTGTTCAAATTGTACAGGCTTAGGAGAGATGACCCACCCAAGGCCAAACAAAGTGTACCGCAGAGGACAGAAGCGAAGCTGGGCAGTTCTAGTTCACGAGCCAGCACACTAAACTGTAGACCACACCTATGTCCAACTCTAGCTTTAGGTTTGTCATGTGATTCCCCCAGTACTGACACCAAAAAGGCTTCTCTGATTTATGCTGCGCTCTCCAGCAGGTAAGTGACCACACAAAAGACTGCATGGTTTTGGTTGTGTGTCTTTGGGCAGGAGAAGAAAGATTTCCAGTTCCACCAACAGAAATGCACAGGCACTACAATTTACTGAAATCTGATTTACATCACCCTGAAACTGTAAAAGAAAAGAAGCCTGTGTAACTCCAGTGATTCACAAGCCTGCTCGTGCGAGTCACTCTCCTTTCAGAGCCAGAAAGGCTCCAAAGCAGCAGTGAGACCTAAAATAGCAGCAACTGCATACCTGCTCTGCATCATATTCATGACCATCCAGTCAGCCGCATAGACGTTTTTTCCAATCAGATCCTTAAACATGATGAACGTTTCCATCAGGAAGTCCTGTTGGAAAAAGAAAACCCACAGCCCGTAAGTTGAATACAGTAGCCTTTCATCCACATGAAAATATAGGGAAATGCAAATGATTGCAATTGCATTAACGACTGCATTGATTAGCAATCAATACACTGTACCTCCCAAGAAGGATCTCTTATTGTGTGGGTATATTCCAATAACTAAATTATTTCTGGCATCTCATCCATTCAATTACAGAAGGAGAAATAATTTCATAGAACATGTTGATCTGTTTAATTAAATCTGTCTTTACTGTTTTGAATTAAGCTGTGTTGTAGGGAGTTCTGGTGCACAAGCTGGATTAAAAAGCAAAATCAATATTCAAGACTTGTTTCCAAATGTCTGAATGATGACAGTGTAATAGCTCGATACAGTATTTTCTGTAAAGCTGGAAATTACAATGTATTTTCACTTCCCCAATTAGTCAAGTCTTTTCTGGTCCAGTTTAAGGAGGATAGTTAGGCAGAGGTAGCGAACATGCCGTCAGACACATGGTTTAAAAGAACGTTGCTGCAGAAAAGACACTTTTTTGCACAAACACTAAATGCTGCAAACAAAGCTATAGCACACCTTAAGGCTTGGCCAAGCCAAGGCTGAACTGCAGAATAAGGAAAAAGAGGAAAAGGAAAACGATGAACAACAGAAGGTATTATCAGGACTATTGATCTCTGTGTTGTGGTTTCTACAGACATAAATGCTACCGGTGAGCATTTAAATGGATTCTATTCTCTACAAAGACAGCACATTAGCATTCAAACTGAGAGGGACACAAAGAAGGTCACATGAGAAATCACCACCTTGCAAAGATCACCAGTAAAAAAAAAAAAATAAAAAAATCTGTGGAGCTGAACAGCTTGCACTAAAGAATTGGCAAGCGACATCGATGTAGAGAGAGAAATGGGCATTTGGTGCTGCCTCAGTAAAAGTCCTTTAGGCCTTATTAAATCAGAGCTTGATGGAAAGGTTTGGACTTGACACGGGGCACCTTGAAAATAGGAATTAACTTATAACAGTGTTAAACCAACCAAGTAACGATGCAGCGCTAGGGCTGAAAATATCAAAGCAAATAAAACCCACCAATAAACAACAAAAATTAAAACAATTACTGCAGTAAAACAAAACACAATGCTCTGTTAATAATGTGTATTAACAACTACACCACCACCACAACCATGGGCTTGCTTCTGTACATTTAAGGATTCATAAAAATTAGATTACAAATTGTTATTTTCACTCAGTATGTGTTTAAATGACATGCAGGTAGTTTTAATGATTATGTAATTCACCCTCTTGATGTGTCTTCATATAGAAGCTTTATGTATACACAAAGAGATACAAGAGAGATCTTCTCCTGTTTGAGTCAGAAGATGCAGATATGGTAAAACAAAACCTCTTCAACTCGCAAGCTGAGCTGCAGTCTGTAGTTCACGTTTCAGGAAAGCTTTTAAGCACCTGTTTAACCTTACTTTGAACTTAAGTTACCACGGTCTCATACCAGCTCAACTGCTCTTCAGAAAAGAGAAAAAAATCGGAATTGAGGCCCACTCAACATAAAATCTGTTTCAACTCTGCCTTGAATCCACCTTTTTCAAATTTGTCTTCCTACCACACTTCTTCCTCAAACACAGTATTTCTACACAACCCTGCTGGAAATCTTTTTGCTCCTTTACTTGATGAGTACTAGCAGAATTCCTGAACCTACCTGATTTGGTTTTTCCTTCCTTCATAAAAAAATACGTGGGTAATATCAAAAGCAATTCTAGAACTAGTTGAGTGCTCTCTACAGACAATGCAGAGGAGAGGCCTAGATGCAGAGGTGACACAGATGCGCGTGTCCTGTAGGTGGCTATGTTGCTCAACAGATTGCAGTGATTCCAACTGCACAGGGAAAGAGAGATCACCTTGCCATCCAAAATGAATTAAACACCTTCTTGTGGTTTTTGATCCAGCTTTTACAGGAAGAACACAACTCCAGGCTCTTCCCCAGTCGGTATTTAAATAAGCAAGCACTTCTAAGTTGCAAAACAAGGAGTACGGGGACAAAACAAAACAAAAAAGCGCGCCAGAACAGCTGCTGTGTCATGCTTCAGAGACTTGCATCAATACTGGGTTTGGTTCTGACTTTTCTGGGCAGTCTGGGGAAAATTCTGGACAGAGACATTAATTCTAAGGGCCCCTCCCAAAAAAGAAATCCAAACCCTAATGTTTCATCTGGTTTCATATTGAAAGTCTCTGGGGAGAGGAATTGTACACAATGTTTAACATGGAGGGCATTATTTGCATTGCTGCCCACTAAAGCGTTTAATTCAACTCTAGAGGAAAGAATTAGAAAGAAATAGATAAGAGAGAACGGGATCACAAAGAGATACAGTGAAAGCAAGAGAGGGGAAAACGCTTGTCCTTTTCACCTTCGTTCACTCTTGTGGTTCCTGACTTTTTACTTGCACAGACGTAAATAATCATTAAATGTGGTTTTACTCAATGCAACAAATGCTCTTCTCAGGCTCTATTGAGTCAGCAACATCCCCTGTGTACACCCAGCAGGGTGATGTGAATATATCCCCCGTGGCAGTGGCACTAGGTGCCCGTAAGCCATTGCCGCTGAGTGCAGTACGATCCCTGCAAACGGAATACAGTCACTTGAAATGACCTTTCCGAGTGTAATTCTGTATGGACTGAGCTAAACCCCCAGCCAGGCTGACTTACAATAATATCCTGCTTGGTTTTGAAAGTTTTGATGTAATGGTTGTAATGGAAATCATCCATCTGCCTCAGGATGGCTGTCATGCAGGCCACAAAAATACCCTAGAATAGGAGAAACACAACATTTAATTATTTTCCTGTATCGAGCACCGTCAGTTCAAAGCGTGGCATATGCTTCCAGAGCTCTGCCTAACCAAACACCACTGATCACAATCCTCCTTACTCATGTCCTCACACCAGTCTGTGTGACTGTCTAATCCTCTAACCCAAACCGGGCAAGACTTCCTAGATTTCAAGTATGAAGTCTGGGTTTAGCTTTCTTTCAAAACCACGAGATACAAATGTGTACGAACCACGTCGTTGTATCTTAAGGGTCTTTCCAACCTAAATGATTCTATGATTTTCAAATTTACTATGGACAACTGTAATTCTCACAGCTGACATATTGGTAATAGCATTAACCTGACTTAGAGTTATCAAAAAATACTGTATTGCTACATATGCCCAGCTCTTGATTTTTCCATCTTTCTGTACTTAAAGTACAGGGTAAATTAAAACATACCAACTCACTTACACCTCCTAAGATGCCACACAGCAGTCAGAAATGTCCCTCAGAGATGACTCATCCTTCAGCATTTAATCCTATTCAGCCAAGGAGAGAAAAGACCATTTTTTTTCAGCAAAGCCTCCTTGTGTATTAGAAATGGCACTGAAACCAAATTCTCTGTGCACGAGGGCCCAAAGGAACTTGAAATCCCAGCCAGCTGTGACTCAGTTCAACTGTTGCTGGAATAGGACAATTTGTATCCTAATACCTGGACTCAGAAAACCACCAAAAGCCATGTTTTAGTGGCACGGAAGCCCTGCAGGAAACGGAAAGATGATTTCATAAACCACTGCTACACACTGAAATCTCCCAAGAGAATAAATTCCACTTATAACAAATGGTAAAGCAATAACTGCAGCAAGGAAAAGGCTCTCACAATGTGTGGAGACTGTCTGCTCATTCCGATCACTGTGCGGTTTATCCTCCTTAGCAGGCGCTCCATGATCAGCTGGATGTGGACAGCAGTGGGCCCCTGGGGATATCCAATAAGGAATATTTGAGACAATTCTTAATGCATACTCTCCTATAGAGCGCTCCCTCTGTGGGAGGACTGCCCTGACAGCGGCTAATTGTTATTAGAGGATGCAAAAAAAGTAGATTTAAAGCACACAAGCAATCGATTCAAATACTGTAGGTATACGCTTGGTGAAGAGCTAGCATAATTGATCTACACCGGCGTCAGCAGTTCATCCTGGTGTTGCTAAACTGAACAGCTCTCCAGTTCAAACTATTCTTTTCACGGCAACTTAGAATCAATTTCCATGATTAATGTGGTGAGGAACTGTATTCTCCTGACTGAATAATGACCGTTGTCCCTTTTTCACAGCGGAGAAATCGAGAAACCAAATACTTTTATGACTTTGCGCAAGTAATTGAACAGGCCGCCAGAGTAGCTGGGAATAACATTTTGGTCCCTAGAAAGGGAAGGAATTGCTTTTTGTACTGTAGTGACAACCACTAATGCAATCTTTCACGGCTCCTTTTCAGACATGGCTACTTTAAAGCACAAAGAGACTCAAGGAACTACACAGCAATGCAACACAATTTCTGTACACATCAGAACTTCGTAACTCCTTAAAGCAGAAGGTGAGAACATTCCTTTGCCATAACTTCTCCAAAGAAGAATTAACCTTAATTTGCACCCTTGGCCATTCATGCTCACCACATCTTTCCGATCCAGGACTTCAAGAACACTGCTAAGTAGCTGTGAGGAGGCCTCGTGGTCAGGCTTGTTTGAATTGTCATCCAGCTGGCCACTCAGCTGATCTATCAGCAGCGGCAGAAGAGCATCTCTGCATTCTGAAAAATGAAACAGAGCACCACACCTTGTCAGGAAGTTCTTCAGGATTCAGTGCACAGTGGTACCACACAGTAGGTTTTGGTTATAACTACCTTGGACACCAAAACATGCTTAAATCCACTTGAGTTACAACTAGCACACTAGAGAGAGTAGTAATAACCAACTCATAATTACATGTATTACATCAAATTGTGCACTCTCACCTTCTGACTCTTTCTAAATCGACACACAACGTCGGGGTTCCTACAGCATTAGGCGTTTATGTATAAAGACTGAACAGCAAAAGAAGCTTCAGCTGTTCCATGGCAAGGAATATTTCTAAAGACGGATTTAACAGTAGACCGTTATGATGACTGCCATAAAGGACACATGAATTTGAAAGACGTTTGTTTTTAAGGGTGCGTGGCCCCATGCAGAATCCAAGACTTAATTTGCCACTTACCGGTCTGTTTGAACAGATCACTCTCGACTATCTTGGTCATGCAGTTCAGCTTCTGTCGAACTAACTGGTTGTCGGGAATACTTTGGATAAACTTGCTGAAGAGGACACTAGTGTGCAAACCACAAAGCAGACAGTCAGCATTTTCACCCAGCGTGAGTCCATCCTACGCTTACACTGTCCTGCACAAGTCAAGCAGTTTTGTTGCTATGTGAACACGTTACCTACAAGTGGGCTCCAGGCAAATTACTACGGAGCTGTAAACTATTTTCAAGAAACTTTAATGCAGGACTTTTACTAAAAGTGAACAGTATTCAGAAACTGCAGGCTTACACCTCTTAAAATGAAGCTTGCATCCCAAGACAGGCTAGTTATATCACAAAAGCTTACGAACAGGCAATACTACCTGCCCTCCACTGCCAGCCTAAGATAATCACACTTACTCTCACACAAAATGAAAGCAGAATTTTGCAAAGCTTCAGCAGAGCACTGCTGAAAGTTGAAACACTGCTATATACAATAGCAAGAGCATCCCTTTCCAGATGCCCCTTTCATCAAGCGTGATGACTCATTTCAATCTGAGATTCCATTAAATTAAATTCCATGGACATTTGCTGTCTGTCTACTGTTTAAGAGCAAATTATTTGTGTCAGAACAAGGAGGCATGGCTGGAAGGATCTGGGTAAAGCTATGAACTCCAAAGACCAGGAATCCACACAGCATCGTGCATTTCCTGAATAAACGCAACTTTTGTTTTCCTGACCAAGGCTATGCCTTTGTCACCCATTTCAGAAGCAATCATTACGAATTGGTGGAAACTTGCACAACATTTTAACGTATCACTCTCCAGTCCTCAAGTTTTGTTTTTCAGTAAAATCTCAAAGTTCCTGAGAAAGAGCAGTTGAGATGCACAAATTTCTTTGAACCAAGCTGACTTTCTTTAAAGCCCTGCAAGTGTTTCCTCAAATTCATGCACAGTACGTGCATCATCATGTCATAATCAGAGCAGCTGTTTTTAGGAAAGTTTCCAAAATTCTTCCTAACAGATGAGACGAGTTTAGAAGCCAAACTTAATATGGTTACCTGAGCTCAACAGGGTCAAACACTAGTTTGACATCATTTATGATGCTTGGCAAATACTTTAAAGCTGCACCCTGCAAGAAAAAAAAAAACCACAATAAGGACACAAAGCACACATGGCAACTGAGTTAGCGTAGCTAGTTCATTCTAAAAGGGTATAAAGACTCAAGAACATCGCCCATAGCTCCCACAGCAAATCTCAGTTTTGTCAAGAGCAAATATGCAGACACCTGCAGAGAACTGGCTTAAGATCAAATCTGTGCATCCAAAGAGCCTCCAGTAACCACACATCTGCAGCGCAGAGCAGAGAAGGTGAAGGACAAAGGATTCATAGTCAAGTTCTTCAGTTTTTGCAAACATCCTGCAGTTACAGGGATGAGCTCCTTATAGCCTGACGCGAAAAGCACTACTCAGTTAAACTGACTCAGTGTTCTGCATACTGTAGCATGTCCACGCACAGAGTAGTAAGTTATCTAGGTACTAGTACAGCTTTCACAAATGTGGCATCCAGACAACTAGATGCAACAACTAAAGGTGTCTCTGATGTTCCGTGGCTGCTGCCAGCAGGTCCTCTGACTGCATGAGAATCAAAGCTGGCCTTTAAATCATCCAAGTGCTAATAAAAAATTTAGAATCAATCTTTCCTTCAACCAGAGAAAGGCATGTTGGCTAGAAGAAAGCAATCTAAAGGCCTCATTGCCTTTAGCAATTTCGCAGCCTCATTGCATGGCTGCTCTGATCCTCCTCGGAGCATAAACAGAAGGTTCATAATCCAGTTGACACCAGAAAAACAAGCAAGTATAAAATCTAAGACACATTTGGAACCCATTTGGTCTTTCATTACTTTCATTCCCAGCATTACGTTGATTTTTGCAGTGGTTTAACATTTCCATCTCCAACACCCTCAAGCTCGGTGTTACAGGTTGACGTGACTTCTACACTGCAGTAGACTACACCCTCACTGGTTGTTAGCTTTCACCCTAGCAGGTGCTGAAACGTTTTTAGCAAAGCCACAGCTCTCATCTTTATTTGATAAACTTGGGGGTTTAAGTATTCCTTTCCAGCCACACACAGAGTTCATTAAAACTTTTTCTTCCCTCCCCCCTCCTCCCCAACTGTATCAGTTGATCTAATAAAAGATATTACCTCTCTCTGCAAATTATGCATACCTTAATCTTGACAGCCTCCTCTAAAGGCCGGTCCATGAGGACATTGAAGGAGAGGAACAACTTGCGTATTGCATCATTAAATTCATCCCCATCCTCACTTTTCCCATAAAACCTACAAAGAACAGGAAGCACTAGTTATACACATAAATCTAGGCTAACGGTGTCATAGTAGCTGAAACACGATTTTATCCTGTGGAACAACATCTTAATGCGATCTCCTACAAAGACACAGGTATAAAAATAGCACCGGGGATTCTGCAGTAATTTCCTGCTGAAATCCATTACAAGGGAAAAGCTTCACTTTTTAAACTGCCATTGCATCAATGAAATCTTTGAAAACATGTTTTGAGGTTACAATAAAACCACTCTCATTGACCATACCCTAACTGGACAAGGTGTCGCCCTCACCTCACCTAACAAGTAACTGCGTGTGCATTTGTTCCTTAAACTTTCTAAAAGCAAGGAAGTCATCCCACATTTTAATTTTTTTAATAAATACCAGGTTCCTTTCCAGCACTACCATATGCTGCTTATAGCATGCTACAGGCGACTAGAAAGATTCTCCTCTTCATATTAGGTATTTTAATTTTTGCTCAACTTATTTTCTCCAGCTGTAGAGAAAGGGCAGAAAGACACTCTTGTTATTAATTCAGGGAGAGAGGATATGCTGAAGAATATCCCATCCAGCTGTGTTGAGTGGAAGGAACTCCACTGACTTCCCAAAGGAGACCTTAGGATGGCAATGACCTTGGTCTCACCTCAGGTACAATATTCGTGACTGAACGATGAATCGGAATAGGTACTTCAAGGCTTTCAGGGCAGCAAACAGCAATTCTGTCTTGCTGGAGTCATCAGCATTTCCCACATAACAGTTCAGGACTTTGGTGAGTTTCCTTTGGAAATAAAACAAAAAGGAGAATCAATACAGACACGATTAAGTTTCTCTGTAAGTCCAGCTTCCTTATTCCAGAGAGGAACTACAGTCTAATAAATAGATAACATCTAATAAACAGATAACAGACAGCGGCTCACAGCCTATATCCTTCTGAAATCTCTGCCTTCATGGGATCCCACATTTTCACAGCCAGTTCAGGAATTGTCAGAAAAGTCTATAAATTTCCCTACAAATCCCAGCTGTTTGATCTGCTTTTCTTTTTCCCCTCAGACGAAGTGTTCAGGAAGCTGGAAATCCCACAGCTACGGAAAACGGACTGACACCTTCTCCACGCGTTAGCATTCTTGTGCCTGGAGCACAAAGTTCTTCTGAAGCAATGCTCACTGAGTGCTTTGAGAACTGCTGACAGAAGTTGTATAAACACATTTATGAGTATTCGCTACCTACTCTCTGCCAAATCAGAGGATCAGCATCTTGTGTGAGTGCCATGGCAGCTAACATTCAGGCAAAATCCTCTTCTCTTCATTAAAGAACTCACAGCACCCAAAGCGGTGCGCGATAGCCAAGTACACAACAGCTTTGGCACTTGCACGCTCTATTTGCCACGCTGCCAGGGTCCAGTTCCCTGCTTTGTCAAATTCTGGCGCGTGGAGCACACAAAGGACACTCGTCCACTTGGCATTATGCAGACTGTCAAGCTAAGTTGGAAAGAAAGGCAAGGGAGCAACAAATACAAATACAGTGCTCATTAATCAGATAAAGAAGTTTATTTGTAGTAAAGAGAAATAAGAATGATGAATCTCCCATAGGTTACGGGGGAAGAAGGAAAGGAAATAATATGTAAGCAGTGATCGTGTGGCCAGGGCAGGGAAGAAGACAGTAATCCAGAAGATGGGGACTTCAGAGATTTGTGGAATCATGTTTCCTCACAGAATTCCCTTTGGGTTGACAGCCATCAAAAGAGATTGAATGGCCTTTGGGTTGAGGGGTGCTAGAACTTGATCTGGGTGTCATTCCTGGCTTCTCCACCCACTTCCTGGGTGTCCTTGGGCATGTAAGCCATGACTAGCTACAGCACTTATACAAACCTCTCACTTCTAAGTGCATGAAAGTCAACACCTTAACCAAAAGAACTAAAATTTGCACAGGTACTAAATAAATTCTGCGCATCAGCCATTTCCTTCCCTGATAAAACAGGACTAATGATTGTGAGCTTGGATTTTTCAAAACTGTTTTGGGTTCCACAGACAAAAATGCTACAGGGAAACAGAATTAGTCCCACTGTCCATATACACACATCAAAAAGTGAGGAATTGCAAATTTCTTCTAAATAAACAACAGTCTACGTGGAAGAATTTCAATATGTACGTGTAATCTCATGTAATCTGCATGTTTAAACCCCACCATGCCATTCAGCCTGTTTCTGAAGTCTGTGGCCTCCTCAGCCTGCCTGGTTATAGGCAGACAGTGCAGGTGAACACCGTTCTTATCTCTGCTAACATCAACCACAATGTCACTCATATGACCAACTCAGCCACCTACAGTTTTGCTTCTGCTCCTTGTGACCCCGCTCAAACACACACAGAATCACCGAATCACCCCTAAAACTGCAGCACCAAGTACACAGGCTATTTCAACTTCCTTCTGCTCAAAGCAATTTTGGGATTGCATGGATTTAAAAGACAAGACAAAACAGTTCCATGAGCAGCATTACCTATCAGGTCAGACTTCTTATGCATCCTTCACTGATTTCCACGCCCCCCCCCACCGACTTGATATTTTTCCACTGCCCTCTGGACACACCCATAACCGCCACCTCTACATCCCCCTCAACAATCTTTTAGCAGCAATACTAGACCAAAGCACTCAAAAGTTACGAGGGAGAGATGTATACTGATTGACACAAGCCTGCTTTTAATAGGAAATCAGGCTGAAAAACATGAAGTTGCTTTGCAACACAAACACGCACAGGTCAGAGTCTGAATCACAGTCTGATACAGGATTTTGCACCTGTCTTCCTTATGGAAAAAAAATTCTTACAATAAAAACTTTTTACAGGGTAAAGAGTCATTACAGGGTTTCTTTCTCTCCTGAAAGCAGGGAATAGGGCAGAACGCTGGTCTGTGCTGCCTTCATCACATTAGCACAGTTTACCAAAACTATCAGCGAGACACTGAACGACAGCCGGCGCGTTTGTGGTTCCCAGTACTCACACATAGGCCAGGGTTGCACTGAAGTGTTTGTAAATATACGTTTCAAGTACAGGGTTGAAATGCTGGAACTTGATGTCTCCGATCAAAGAAATAATAAACACCTGCCAAAAATTCAAAAGGAAACAGATGTACAGAGCCGCGCAACCTCTAACACGAGTGTAACGCAGTCTCTGACTGCACGGCATTTATTTTGCTGGGTCACAGTTTTTGTCTGTTTTTCTAGCAGCGTTAATTCTACAGATAGCGTTATTCACATCCTAACAGCGACTAAATACCGTGGGGTGTGCGACTACGTCACTGCTCAGAGGGAAGCTAGGGCATAGCAGCATTTGGCCAGACAATCTCAGAGATAACGGGGGCGACTTCTCAAAGCCATAGTGGTGATACAGGAAGCAGCGCTACTTTAAGCTAGAACTTGATGTTCTGGTGATTTATACTCATGGCAAACACTCAGTCCTGTACTACAATGACATATACTAGAGCCAGGGCATTCTGTCCCCCTACACCAACATCAGATGGATACATCTGACTTCACATTTCTTCCTGACCTGCCAAGCAGAGATTTGTTGATCAGCACAAAGCGCTGCTACCGCGCTGCACGCCAAAGCCAGTGCCTTTCCACACAGGTACTAAGCAGCCTCTCCAAAGATGCAGAAAATTCCTTGTGAAGTTTTTTTACTCAGTTATTACAATCCTTCTAGAAGGGTTCAGAGGAGCAGGCATCCCTACTGCCCGAGTACTGGGCTAGGATTTAGGATGCTTACGTTCTATTCCCATCACAGCCACAAATCCTCCAACCATCATGACCCTGAACAAATCATTTCACATTGTGCTTCAGACAGATAATACAGCTTTTCTCTTCTGTAAATTGTCTTAATGCAAGAAGTTATCTAAAGAATTTACTATAAATTATGTAAACGTTTAATTACTGTGGTCACTAAAGAGCTCAATGTGTATCTCAGTCCTAGCACCTAAAAATGCCTTAGGAAGCGTTTAAATACATTTTACTTCTCAGAGCAAAACACCACTCGCTCATTTAAAGGAAGTGCCAGGAACAGACTGAAAATGTGCTGAAAACCAAATAAATCCACAAAACCAGGCTCACTCACCAGTGCATCAAACACAAGGAAGTCATAGGTTTCATTATCCGACATTTCCATCATTATGTTGAAAAGTGCATCAAGTGTGTCTTGCAAAAACTAAAAACGGGAAAAAAAATAGTAAAAGGGTGGGAAATGACTACTACTTCTGGCATCCTGCACAAGAGCCTACTCTTTGGCATCACTTTTCCCCTTCCAGCCTAGCCCAGCCGAACTGTAAAAGCTGTATGTGAAAGAACATTTAAAAAGGGATCTTCATCCTGTGCTCACTCAGGTGCTTGTGATCATCACACTATTCTCCTTCACTAGAGCAAGGAGGATCTTTTCTTATCAGCTCTGAATGGCCTCGCTTTCATTTCTGTTCTATTGCCTTTTTATCTGGCAAGAGACTGACTGAATACTTAATTCTGTCCACACAGTTTAAGCTTGCACTGGACCAAGTCAAGCACGTACAGTGTACTAAGGCATGACATTTCACATCAAGACTGGTTTGAAATGACCCAGCATTTACTTTAGTTGTTCAGCAGTTCAGTAAAACCATGACCTTGCATAATCCCAAAAGATCCACACTTGGAACCACAAGAAGTCTTACCTCCTAAACCCTTCAGCAGACTATTTTCTGTGGCGCTTCCCCGCATTTCAGGTCTTTTCCCCACCGTACTCTGACTATAAGCTCTTTCGGCCTTCTCTGCACCCTGTTTCTAGATCCACAGCAAGTCCCTGTTCACAAAGGAGGCCCAGAGCCACTACTGAAAGTTAACAGTTTGGCTTTGAATGTATCTTCTGTTTCATAAGGATACAGGGGAAAATCCAGTCACCAGTCTTCCCGACCCTGGTAACATTTCAAGTCTGTAATTCTGGTGAATTCCACTAACAAGAGCTCCCTTAGCCTAGAGAGAGGCCTTTTGGGTCCAACACATTTACAATCCTTCAAGGTCAACATGAAGCACATACATAAGTGTTTGCATAACTGGAAGACTCAAATCTCCATGCATACCTTTACAATTTCTCCTCCTTCCACCTCCATTAGCTTCCGTAGGTTGTGAGCTATGTTCTGAGAGTTAGAACGCCAGTTCAACAAACCCAACAGGTCAACTAGCAAGGACAGAACACCAGCAATTAGAAGCAGATTACAACACCACAACTGACTTAATGGCTGCAGAACAAATACTTGAGGTTATTTTTAGAATCAGCTTACAAGAAAAAGTCACATCGGTGTACAGAATATTACCTTGAGATGGTCCTTTTGTCTTGGCAAGAAAGTTAAATTTTGCTATAAATGGAAACCTTGGTGTAATCTGATAACGCAAAGCATTTGGTAGGCAATTTTGCTGGCTTCTTGTTCACGAAGGAGATCTCTCAAGCTAGGAATTTTATCAGAGTGCGTGACTTTTCTGACTAATGCTTGTGTTTACTTTAGAGCAGCCTCTTAGAGATGGTTCTTAAAGTTACAATTGAAACCTCTTGTATAAATTACATTGAGCTACAGAGCTGTTTTTCACTCTTCTGACACAGCCCACGGCCTCAAACTACAGCTGAAGCTTTCCAAGGAGTCTAGCAGGTTTCACACACGCCTTCCACCTTAATGAAATAGGCACGTACCATCTCTGAAACTAAATTCATTTACTACCTTCAGGTGTAAGAATACACGTGAAAACTAACAGCCTTGACAAAGGATGCCACATTCAGAAACAGAGGTTACGTGCAGGAGGGCAGAAAGATGCAAACACACTTGGCATGCACGTCAGACGGGACAATCCAAGTCAGATTCAGTCTCATGCCCATGGATGCCCCAGTACGGCATTTAGCTTTCGCTAACCGGCCAAGCTCAAACTGTGAGCAGAACAGCTCGTGCCCATCTCCCCGCAGGTACGCCTCAATGGACCCAGAGCTGCTGTCGTTTTCACACGCTGCTTTCCCAACGTGACAGTATAGCACACCTTCCAGAGTCACTGGAAATCTCACATCATGTACCAGCACGTATGGTATTCCTTCACAGCATCCTTCATTTTGATCACTCCGGTAGCTTGTAAAGCAGAGTTAGTATGTAACAACATCCTGAAGAGTTCAGTTCTAACCGTGACATTCTTAACTGGCAGAGGAAAGAAGATAATTACCCCTTAACAAAGGATTCTGAAAACACACACACACTGGCACTGAACGGGTGCCGTTTCTATAGGTGCCATCAAACCCGTATACTGCATTGGTAGTTTGGAAAAACTATTCATGTGCCATGGTCTCTAGTGGCTTCATAAACATCTTTGTAGCTTGTACTGGAAACACGATGCCACCAATGCTGGGATTGGGCTGCCACTGGCACACAAAACAGCAAGACTAAAGCTAAAGCACTACACCCACACGTGCTGCAACACCAAAAAAGCTGCATGAAGCGCCCTCTTTACCTCAAATATACAGCATGATACTGCCAGGTTGCTAATGAAGACCTACCGTTCTGGGTAAGTTTGGTGGAGCAGATCAAAGTGGCAATCTGGAAGCTGTCTTTTGTACTATCTTTAGTGGGTGTGAAGTTGGCTAGATGGTGCAGATTTTTCCCCGAGGGGGCTTCCTTCTCCTCCACCTCCATTTTGGTACAAGGAAGAGTTAAATAGCATTTAGCATCTTCCATTTTCTTATTGTCACCCTGTTGGTTGAGCACAGCAGAGACAAGGGTTATCACACACGCAACACACCTCATCTGACACCTTGCAGTTCTCATCTGCAGACACACTTCAAGACAGTGACAGCCAGGGAGGGCATTAAACACCTTTTCATTTCTACAGCTGTTTACTCACATTGTCTGTTTGGGCCTCTAACAGTAGGGAACAGAAGTCGCCCATACTGCCAACAAACTGAGCACTTTTTGGAGTGATTCAAGCCACAGAGTTCAGGAGGGTTTCCCCACGCACACACACTCTGTAGTTCTCTGCTGCAATGTGTTAACTTGTCCCTCTTACTGTGATTACAGGCACCAGGTCTGCCCTCCCATCACACGCTGAACCTCCACAGCGGGCATTCACCAGGCCTGTTCGCTGCACGCTGAACGATGTTAGAGGGAAAATACTCTGCACAGATACCTACGAGGATGTACCAGATTTGCGTACTTGCAGTCAGAAAATTCAGTGAGAGCAGAGCTGGGGGTGACTTATAAAACAAACAAAAAACCGAACCAACCAAAAATATTACTGTCCTATTATCCTGGAGAATTATTAATAATTTATGCAATGATGGTGTTTACACCACTAGGAAAAAAGTCAGCCAAGAGAACTGTTTTGTCTGAACAACAGTGAAGACTGCAAGTGCCCGAGTTACCTTATAAACAATCAAATTGTGTTTGCCGTCTTGCAGCGTTGTTCCATCTGCATTCATCAACTTCACAAAGCCCACGCCAAAAGCTCTCTCAGACTTATCCCTAGCTGCAAACAGAAAGAAAAAGCTGTATTAGGAATCATCTTGTTCATGCCGACACTATCCATAATGCAGCTCTCTAAGCACCTGCAGCTTCCTCATGTAATAGGATTATACAATAATGCGATGGAGCTAGTAAATTCTGTGATCAACAGCAGAAAGAGATCTCTGTCTTTCCTTCTCATCTCAAGGCACTTGGAAGGAATCTGCAGCTACAGAGAAAAGATGTCCTCTCTGAAGCATCTCCTGCCACACAGCTTTAGTGGTTAATTGCGCTGCTAGATGGACAGATATAACTGTACAGATACTCAGGTCAGGAATTTGCAAATCTGCTTGCGAGGTATGGACGTGGAAGTATGTCACTGCACCTCCCAGGTACATTTGAGAATTTTGAGAGCCTTTCAAGGGCTCAGGTCTCACATTATTGATCTTGTTTCAGAGCTCTGAAGTCTTTTGATGAAACTTCTGGCTCTAACTTTCTCATCGACCTTTCATTAACCTAATTAGAAATCCTCCTATAGGAACACTGTTAGAAGCCCACCAGGCCTTGCACTGAATTTTGTGAAAGCCTTGAAATAAATTAAAAACAACCCTACACACTGAGAAGCCAAAGCATTAATAAGCATTGACAATTGTCTTTCCAGGGGGCTAGCAGTCGCTCCCTATCTAATTTCAGTTTTAGAACAAAACAGCACCAAACCTTTTTTTAAGACTGTAAAAAAAAGTTTGATTTCTTTTTCTTTGCATAGAAGAAAATACACAACACTGGAAATAAGTAGAAATGCAATTGCTACACCTTTGGTGGATACTCAGAAAGTCTCAGTAACAGCAGGAAGAGTACAGTACTCCTGCAGATCTTCTGATACTTACACTCCTGCGACGACCGATGACGGAAAGTGAATCTTAAATGGCAACGACTGACTTCCTCTATGGCAATGGACACCTGCACACAATAACACGGTGAAAAATGCAGCACCATTCTCTGTCTCCGGCCAATGTACAGGACACTGCGTAACTGATGCACCTACTGACTTTTAATTAGTTCCATTTTCTACATAAAAGTAGTCAGACTGTAAATTAGACGCTCTTACCTTCACAGTTTCATACCAGCAAGGTTGCTTGACTTGGTAATAAACCACAGACTTATACTCGGAGACACCTTCATAACCAGCACCGGGATGGATAGCTTTCTTTGGACAAAAAGACAAGGGGAGGAGGGGGAAAAAAGGAAAGGTAAGGTCTAGAATGAAAGCAAAAAGTATCTTAAGTCAGAAATTTTCAAAGCATGTAACTGTCAGAATTACTCAAAGTAATGCTTCACAGTCAAGGGAACTCAATGCGTGACACCTCTTTGAAAGCTGTACAGAATCTTTAAAGATTTGCTCACATCTCTTATTAATGTAAAAAAAAAAATCAGGGAATATTCAAGTTTAATCACTGAGATCACCTACAATCTCTCTCGTTCGTTATCGCACAGTTCTTGCCTATAGTTGATAAATAAGATCCCATGCACCAGAGCTTTCATCTAGCAAACACAGCAGCCTCGTGACCTCCTGCAAAGGGCATCATACCTCTTGGAGATTTCCATCTTCATCATGCACAGACATGGTGACTTCTACATTCTTGGGAGTCTTCTTCTTCCCTTTGTCAAACTCCCCTTGTATCAGGGTGACATAGATATCATTTCGAACATCACCTAAAATTCACAGCGCTTAATTAGGTGCTTTTCTCATGCAGACAGTTGGACAAGTTAGCATTTAACATCCTTGGGTACCACGTTATCCTTATCGCCGCCTTAGCCTTTACCGACGCCAGCTAATTAACGACACCCAACATCACACCGCTTCATCTTCATCACAAGTTATACAAAAATCTTTTCAAATGTACCATTCTCCTTTCTATAAACTCCTGTCTTTTTCTAACTTTTTTTTTAATATAATGAGCCCTATAGGGCTAAATCCTCTTTGCATGGATTAAATAGAGCAGGCTCAAATCTATATCCAACCAAAATATCTCTAAAAAGAAATTTTTTTCCCAAAAAGTAACACACTATCATTTTTCAATATAAGAAAGGAAGCATATGTTTTCACTTTCTTGACAAACTATAAAAGATCAGCAGGAAATGCCAAGAAAAATGAAAACAAGCTTTCAGATAGCTTTAAAATAACCCTGTTCAAAGCAGAAATTCTGTTAATTTCATCTGGCGCTCTCACTCCACAGAAGCATAGAGGCATACGAGACCTACCAGGAAGGATTATCTCAGGGAATCCCATTTTGCGAGCCACAGCAGTTGATCTGTCTACAAGGTGGGAAAAATCCTTTTGAACTTGTGCTAGATCACCAGGAAGCAGTTTCAGGGAAACCCAAAGACCTAAGAAATGAAAGGTAACACCTTTATACTGAAAAAAGGTACAAAACCCATGAAATTTAAGCCTATGTTTGTAGAAAACTGTTTCTTCACATGATCTCCGTGCAATAATACCTTAAAATATCCCAAGCTGGTTCTCAGCTCAATTCTCCATCTCCCTTATGCTGACTAAGACCTTACTGGACAAGCAGATTCTCTTAAGTAAAATAGAAACTTTTGGAGGTGAATCCACTAGCGTATTGTGGAAAGACACACAAGCAAGAGCAGAAGAATCCTGAATAATGCAGTTTAAACCCAGAGCCATTTAGAATATACAGTCACGTTTACTTGAAAATATTTTATATTTTTGTATTTATAAACAGATTTATTGTAAAAATATTACTTTACTAGCAATAAGTCATCAGCTAGAGAAGTTCATTTCACACAAGTAAGAACAGCTCCTGGCTTTTATTTTAGCTCCCAACGTGCTGGGATGACAGGCATTACAAAGACCATGCGTTTGGCTCGGGAAAGGTAGCAAACTCCAGTAAACCTTGATCTCTGGACTTTCACAAGCCATTTATTTTCCTTTGTAAGCAAAGGGGAACCCTCCTCGCTCGACTGCTGTACCTTGCCCTTTATGATTCACTTCCTTTGCAGCGATGACTTTGTTGAAGACAGAAGTGAGGGGCTCATTTTCTCCGATCACATGGGAAGTTATCAGTGGGGACATGATTAGCTGCCGCTGTCTGATGTACGTTTCCATGGCAATCCTGGGAAGAACAGAGACCGGGAAGCGGACAGACTAACATCAAAGCAAGAAGAGGGCTGGCCAGCAGCTGACCGGTTTCCACAAAAATTTTTTAAGAGGATTTCACGGGATTTTTTTTCCTCTTCACCTGCACAAACCTGATGAAAATACAGTATAACTTCGTACTAGGAAATACCTCACAGCGCTAGCTCAGGCTTAGGATAAGTAACACTGACCTAAAGCCTCCATGACTACCTTTGTATCACACAAATAGCAGCCTTCAGGACAACCATAACCACAAGCAGCTCTACTTTATTCTAGTCTTCCACCCAGAGACTGCAAGAACAAGCCCAGCTATGGGCTACCACATGGGAACATCTCAGCCCACAGAGCCTCACACCCCCATCGGATGCGCTGAGCCTTGTCTTCAGGTGTGCCTCAGAGCTGCCCCTAAGAGACTACAGAGGTAAACTTGTGATGAATTAGCATCATTAACAACTGCTGTGAGATCACACAAGTGCTGAACCTATCCCTAGTCACAATCACATCTATTGAGTTTTGGATCTTGAACCCAACTTTACTCCTTGATGTAGCCACAGCATCAATAACGAACCAAAGCACGTACAAAACGATGTCTGCACAGGCTCCCCATCCTTGTAGAGGTGTCCAGATTGGGATCTAAACTCGGCCTCAACAGAAGAAAAAGTGGAAAAAGAAAAAAAAAAAAAAGAAAAAGGTACCAGACTAACATTACTCTGCAAACGAAAAGCCATCCTTCCTTCCAGCCTTTCAGGCCCTGAAAGGGTAAGGGGAAAAAAAAAACCAAACCCCCCCACAATCGCCCCTGAAAACACTTTGTAATAACATACGGCTACACCAAACGGACTGCTATGTTTAAGGCTGTAACAACGTGGCTGAGTCTACCCAAACAGCTTCATTTTAGTTAGTCATGCGCTGACAAAGCGAGCGATCAGAGAGCAAGCACAACACACAAGTCTAACTAGCAACACAGAAATGCAAAACACATCGGGGCTTGAATTTCTTTCCCAGAAAGAAGGAGAAATCCCTTTCTATTGTCCTCTGACAACTACCTTACAAGGTAATCTGGAATGTTCAGAGGCAGACCATACACAATAGTGACAAGGAGGAGTTGTGCTCTCTATGCTCAGGTGTGCCTGAAAATCTTGCCCCTCAACCCCCTGATAGTTTTGAAGGTCACGTCCCCCAGATGCCCCAACATTATTTTGCACTGTGCTGCTCTTTCATACCTCTTACCAATTTCAGCTGCATTGCCAAAACCCCCTAAGCAATTTGGCCTGTCCTACAGACACGTAAATCACGGGGACAAAGGCTTCAGAGGACTGACAAAAATCTTTTCCTTCAAAGAGCTGACTACTGCCATAAGCTAATCTATTTGTAGAGACCTTGGTACACTGCCAGGCTCCCATACAAATTTGTCCTTCTCCAAAGGACAACTGCTTTAAATAAGCCAGACACGTGATGAACTCTGAAGTCCAGTACTTACTGCTGAAACGGAATAAAATGCTGCTTTTCCTCATCATCCACCTTTCCATGTATGATATCAGTTATGTCCATCACTGCAACAACACAAGGTGGTCACACAGTTTTGCCAAGTTGCTAAAGAACACAGAGAGCGCTTTCCCCTATCGGAATGGAAACAGCAGCTGCTTATTTGGGGCCAATGTTACTCACAACAGCAATGCTGAGCAGCGCTCTCAACTTTTTAACAAGCACCTTTTCATCGATGAGCAAGTCAGCTTATGGTAGTGAACGCGAACATACTCTGACAAAATACAGCTGGGCCTCAGGCATTTCAAAGGCAAAGAAATTACATTCAGATTGTGAATGCTGGTTATTTTGAAATTTCAAGCAAGTCTCTCCACAAGACATCTTAGGAATTGAAGAGGAATTGGAGGAACTGGATTCACCAAGGCTCCCTTAAAAACTCCAGCTTTATCCCACTAGTCATAAGGAGCAAATCTCTCTTCGATAAAAGATCTGAAAAGTTCCCTGCACTGACAGTAGCACGTTATCTTTTTAGGGGGTGACAAAACAGAAATCAAACAGTAACAGTATTTCATCTTCACATACAACTTTCACAAAGAGGTCTCAAAGGGGTCCTACATGCAGCTCACTGCCAGCATCTCCATTTTGAAGCCAGTGACACTGACACTAAGAGGTTAGCAGGCTTTGCTGACAGAAACACCTATTTCCCGATTCCGAGCCCATTGTTGCGTACTATTTTGTCCATTGACTGAATCCTGTCATACCTGCCACACCAAAGGGCCTCCGGAGTCCACAGGTATGTTTCTTCCCATCTTTCAGCTCCATATGTCCCACCCTCACAATCTGACACACCAAGCTGATTTTCGGTCTGATCAAGTCAGAACTGCTTAAATCCTAGAAATTATTTTAAATAAGGTTACATCCATCCACTTTATGAATAGAATAGGACAGAGAGGGTAAGACTTCTTTGTTAGATTGTACACATACATACAAGGAAATGATTATTTTTTAAGAGGTCAAAAACCCCTTGAACCCTTGGAAAAAAACCACAACATACTACAAAAACACTAGCAATTTCTAAACGTCACGTAACTCTTTGATTACACATCCCAACAACGGTACTGGAAGGAGAGTAAGTGATGTTAGTTGCCAAAATACTAGATCCTCACGACAAGGCAGTTAGTTTGTGCCACCTTCACTACTTGTCAGAAGTTATCCCATTCTTGGGCAACTCTTCCATTAATATCCTGTTGCAAAGAGGAGGATCAGCAAAGCAATGAAGAAAACTATGATCTCAAGCCTACATTTTTGGAACAGTTAGGTGCCTAATAGGATTTTCAGAAACGCATGGGTAAGCAGCACCCACAGACAGTACTATTGCAACGTAATACACCTTTACTGCTGCTTTGGATTGACATATAAACACCCCCACTCTCCAGAAGCATTCCCCTGAGGCTGCCTATAAGATCTTAAGTGTCCATGGAAACACCCCAAAATGCCACATGGTCCCCCTCTGCTCGGTGGGGAGAGGGAAAGGACCCAAACCTCAGACGTTTGCAGGGGGAGGGAAGAATTTCCAGGAGGTAAATATAACAACTTACAGTAAAAACTGCTTGAAGGTTATTTAGTTTCTCAATTTCTTTAGGCATTCCATTACTGCCCCAACGAACCAGGTAATTTTCACTGCAAATAAAGGAAGAAAAAAAAAAGATATTAAGCAAATCAGCACCTGACATTCCCATTTCCTGGGCAAAAGCGCAAAAGTATTTTCATCTTGTTAGGAATATTTCACAAATTCTGCCAAAATCTTCTACCCCAAAGCAATTCTGAAGTGACTCATTTCAGCGAGGGCAGGCACGGTGTGCGTGGGTACTCTCAGTACCTAACTCCGACTGCATGTCCACACCTGATAACTTCAGTGATGGAGATGGAGGGTGCCTGACACATACATGCTCCCTTGATAAAGTTCTTCATATCTTCTCCTACCAGTGCAAGATGCCCAACTCTTAGGTGTGAACTTGTACTAACTTGACAGCAAACATCAGGCATATATCATGATTTAACAGGAAGCTGTTAAATCAAATGCATCAAGCCTAGTGACAACAGTAGGGAAACCTAAGAACATAAAGAGACAATCTGGGATTTTGACTGATACATCACAGAAGTGCCCTCTTCAGAAGGCGAGTGCATGGGCTCAGACTTCCTAGCTCATCTGAAAACAAATATTCCCCTTCCAAATCATCACTGAGGCAGCAACCAACAGAAACAAAACCCCATCTGCTAGATCTTCCTTTCTAGCCTCTACTGGCTTCTTTAGAGTGATCACTGTGATAACAAAAACAACCTCTACCTGATGAATTTGGAGAGATCAGGATCATAGAGGCTCATTAAGAGCTCTGCATCTTCTCCAATATTGCAGACAAAATTCTTGAAGTTTACATACAGGCTGTAGGTATGTGTTGTGTTGAATATTGGCTGCCCTCGGAGATCCAAATTCTGTTGCAGGGACTGCAAAGGAGAATACTCCCATTAAAAACAAACACAGAAGAATTTAGTTCTGGTGCCAAATCAGCACAATACACTTAAGAGGAATGTACAAATACAATGGGCAGTAGTTACTTGAAGAGCACAAAGCCAGCGACAAGAGAGGTACCTTCTCTTCCTGAATTCTTTCGTCAATTCTTTTGGACGCAGTTTCATGGGACTTGAAAAGAGAGATTGTGCTGGTTTCATCTGGGTCCAAGATGTTCCCGTTGTCATCTCGCACAACCAGGTCCAAACCTAGGATCCTGAGAAGCATGCAAGTCACGAGGACAAAAGAAACAACACACTAGTTAAGAAGCAAAAGGTGACCAAAGGAGCACAAACAGAACTGTGGGCTGCACTGGGCAGCCAACGCACACCAACACCAACTTGTGGTAATCCCACTGCTGGTCTTCCTGCCCCAAAATACTTATCCCTCACTCCTCATTTTCCCATTAAAGGGAAAAATAATTAGTTAACTTAATTCTAGGATGACATCATCTTCATTCTTACTTAAAGGTTTTTGGATGGGTGGATTTTGTTTGGAGTTTTGTTGGGTTTTTTTTAAGGTATATCATCAGGCTTATGGATTATGGCTAATTAATATTCTTTCCCATAAGCTTTCTCCTTAATTGACTTATTTAACATGAATCAAGTCTGACAGGCAGATAAATGAGTTCTGGAGACAATCCCTGTTCTGTACAAACCCATGAAAAGTAGAGTTTTGGTGGCCTATAGAATTGTACTACTCAGTCGCTGCTCAAGCAGTTTAGTTCATAACCAGCATCCAAATCCCAGCTCCAGTGCGCCAGGCACAAGTTGTGCTCCATGGGAAATATGATCACATGCCAGCGTTTCTGCAGAATTAAGACAGGTAACGTTTCCTGCCAAGTCAGAGAGACTGCTGGCACGTGAAGAACCAATGGCTACACATCCGCCTGTCAGGCTCGTCGTGTCCTGATGGGGACTGAAAGCTGCAATTATCCCTTTCTCAAGGAAAAAATGTAAAGCCTCACTCCGTGTTCCCCTTGCATGGTCATTTACACCATTTCGCATGAACAGCCATCTAAAGCCTTTACTGGGATTTGGGATTCTCCCCTGCCTTCGAGCCACAGTTTGGAGTTTACCTGTTGCCATAGTCAATCTTAGCAGTGACTTTCTTCTTGAGCTCAGCAAGCTCATCTTTGGGAAGGGTCCCAGACAGTATCTGTGACCGCCATTCTATCAGGCTGTAAGTCATTTGCTGGACATGACGAAACTGGGTTGTCTTGTTATCCTACAGGAAAAAGGGACAATTTTAAGCTAGTGACAGCCTGATAACAACGAGCTCAGTGAGCTTTTCGAAAAGGCACTCAATTGAATCTACCGTACAAGTTATATTTAACTAAAAATATCTGAGGAAGCAGCACCATACAACACTACAAGATTAGACCCATGGAACCAAATTCTCCGATACTTGCACTGCCAAGGTTTAAGTGCCTCAAGATTCAGGGTCTTCACCATTTCCTTGGGACATTATTTCAGAAAAACCTCACCGATCGAAAATAGACTTCTGGTGTTTTCCAGCACTTAACATCATCTCTGTCCTGTATATAAAAAGCATCTATCATAGCAGTTTAAATGATCGCAATTGTACTCCAGCTGACTGAGACAGAAATAGAATCATAGAATGGTTTGGGTGGGAAGGGACCTCAAAGATCATTTAGTTACAACCCCCCCTGCCCTGGGCAGGGACACCCCCCACCAGCCCAGGGGGCCCAAAGCCCCATCCAACCTGACCTTGGGCACTGTCAGGGATCCAGGGGCAGCCACAGCTTCTCGGGGCACCCTGTGCCAGGGCCTCAGCACCCTCCCAGGGAAGGATTGCTGCCTCCCAGCTCAGCTCCAGCTCCCCTCCTGCAGCTTCAGGCCCTTCCCCTTGGCCTGGCCCTCCCTGCTCTTGTAAACAGTCCTTCTCCATCTTTCCTGTAGGCCCTTTAGGTACTGGAAGGCCAACTTAATATACAAAAGCTCTTTCTCCTTCCCTCTGACACTCTTGAAATGTGTGACATCGGATGAGTAATTTTTATGCATGTTTCCCGTTTGTTTTGTCCATTTAGATTATAAGACTCTTGGGCAAACACTTTATTTGGTTTTAAAAGCCTAAAGGGCGATTCTAAAACATAAATAATAATGACAGATGACCAACACTGAAGCCCACATAGGCTTTTTCTCATGTACGTTCCTCCTATCGCTTTCACCAGCCTGAAGAACTCTTCAGCCTTTCTTGTGTATAAAAAAGGGTCTTATCACCAGAATACAACACTGACAACAAAAGGAACATGGTTAACTGGAACCTCTGCCCTCACTGCTGCTTACAGCATTAGCAACTATATTTTAAAGCCAGAATACTAAGCAAATTAAATCCATGGACTCATTTTCATGGCTGCCTGCTCTATCCCATCATACACTCAAAATCCATTACATTAAAAAAAAAGAATAGCAACAAAATGCAGTGATATCTGGGATACACTGCTTCCCTGCCAGTATGCGTATTACATTTCAAGGTTCATGTTCTACCCACTGGGAACTCATGCACGGGTTGTCATGTCCACAAGTGACCTCCAGACAAGAGTTTCACGGAAATCAGAGCAGCTCTGTGGAAACACAGTAATCTCTCTGGCTGGCGTCTATCAACAAATAAGGCTGAGGATCATCTGCTCTTCAGAGCACTCATTTTTGTTTACATTTGTACAGAACTTAATGCAACAGTCTTGACTCAACCCATGCTTCTAAGCACTACCCCAGCAGTAGTTGCTCAGAACCTACCATGTCAGAGGTTGTCCAAAAATGCAATAAAATATATCACATCTGGATTCCCAGCCACCACCTCCCCAATCTACCCAGGTACTCGCTCAAATTTGCTGCCATCATTGCACTTTCATCTTTTGCTATGAACGCAGCGTCTGTAATTGTAAAGCACTGGCTGAACAAGACATCAAAACCTGCTCTGTGAAGAGTTTCCTCCTGCCATTTCCACTGTTATCATCTTTAATGAAAATACTTTTCATGCTACATACTGGTTCCACCCTAATAAAATTAGTGACAAACCTATACACCTCTTTCCTATAGTTTCAGACTTCAAGGTTGACCCTGTAATTAAAAAGTGGATAGCTCCGTGGTAACCTACCATATTTGCAGCAATACACATTAGGTAAGTAATTAAGCCTTTATAAGTGTCAGCTATGTCATTTATAGCGTCCAAAAGGGAAACCAGGCCTCATCCTCTCTTTACCACCCCGCAGTGAGCCAGTTACTAGGATGATTCTGACTTGTCATTTCAGAGGGAAGTGTCACAAATCAAAGGACATTAAAGTTTAATCTACTGGGACAAAGTTTATGGTTATGCAGCTCAAAAATGACTCTCAAGAGGTTTTTGCCTGCACCTCACCCAGAGGCTAGTGGGGATTGGCCAATGGTCTATGGCTGGTACGTTCAGGCGGCAGCTGACCAGCGTCAGTTCTCTGCATCAAAGCTGTTAATGTTTAACTACGAACCCCAACTGCTCCCACACAGCAGAAAGAGACACACTCATTAAAATTATTTCACCAGTCTGGTCTCTGCAAAGAAAATGAATGATATAAATTACTCATAATTCACCCCTTGAGAACACAAATCTGAAGGGAGTTACAAACAGCCATCTTCCTTCGGATTTGGGCGAAGGGGCTGACAGAAGCTAGATGAGTCTTAGTTCTTACAGGGAAGATGTTAGAGATATTTAGTAAACAAAGAAAAAAGTGTGTTCTTCAGTCGTGTTAAAATAATTGCAAAGAGAAGGCACCCTGTGTTAGCTCTCAGGGAAATACCGAGCAGATCTCAATTTGACAGCTAAAGCTGTTATCTCTACAGCTGTTTACATTAGCTAACTGCTATTAACTAAGTGAAGTTAAAAACTCTCGCCCATTTTTATAATTATTTTGCAGTGGAGATATACCCACTGGTGCAATGCTGGCTGAAAACCACAGAAATTAAAGTGAAATGCAGTACTGCCAAAGAAAAAAAAAAATCCCCTGTATTTCCTTTTTCTCCTCAAATACCTCCTTCCTCCTTTAGCGCTTTTTTTTTTTTTCCTTTTTATACATACTGCAGGGGAAAAACTAAACTCAAACCCACTTCAAACCACATTTTCCAAGACCGTTTTAAGAGTTATATTGGTTAAGCACAGGAAAATGAAAGATTTCTGCTCTTAAGAAAAATAGATTCTGAGGATAGGACCCTCAAGTTATCCAGAAAAAAAAGAGACTGGAAGAAAACTCTGTGCACACAGTAATAACGTCACACACAGCTTCTCATTAAATTAAGAGAGTGGAACAAATTCTTGTGGTTTCGTGGTGCACAAACAAAACCCACTTGTGGCCTGGTGAAATTTTCAAAAGGAAAGCTGGCTCTGCGTAAACTGAATGGCTAAAGCTAATTTAAAACCATTCTCTCGTCTTTAATTAAAGTCTCAGAGCACATACCACACAGGCTGAACTCACTACTAACTGAAGAATAATCAAGTTTGACTCCCTTTAATGTGCCTTAACGATCACCTTCAAAAGAAGGCAATTCATTGTGAACTCCTCTTGTGTTTCTTTGGGCAAGAACACACCTACCTTAGCAGAACCACCACATCTGCGCATTACCTTGGCTTCTGACTTTTCTGAGGTGACTAGCATGTGTTCAGGCTACAGAACAGACTTAGCAGATGAGACGTCTCCGCTCCGCCCTGCTAAGAACTAAATACATTATGTGTGACTTCCGACAAGTCAAATCCTCCCCCAACCACACACAGCCCTTACTTCTTCCCATCCTTTGTCTATGTTGCCTATTTGAGCTGTAGGCACCCAGGGGTGCGGATCAACCTTTCTATTAAGTACCTACGACCCCTAGAAGACCCTCTGTTAAGTACCTAGAACCCCTAGAAAAACAGGCTTCATGCTGGCTAAAGGTTCTTTTAAACCACCATCATGGTTTCTCACACAACTGTGGGATATCTTGCTCTCATACAGGCAAAGCAGGAACTCTTTTACTACGCGACTGTGTGTGTGCGTGAGTCACAGGCCAAACCAGCTGACATGAGTGTGACTTGTGCCAGTCAATGCTTCATCAGTGCTGTGTCATCACACAATTATTCACGTACAGCGAACGCTGCAGACCACAGTTCTGTCTGCAATCACATATCCCATTCAGAGGGGAGCAGAATATTTTTAGCCACTGTTAAAACCAATTTTCCAATAATGATAGTTTTACAATTCTGCTTAACATTCTATTCAAGTCTTCAGGCACCCTGCAGAAAGCCCAATCTCATCTCATCTGAGGTAATTTAATAAAATACCAGCAACTTACCACGTATAACTTGTGCCAGATAACTGCCCACTCCCTCAGGGTAGAAGTGAGTTCCTGTCCAAGGGGCAATTCACTTGGAATCACTGTTTCATGTTGTCTTGAAAAAAAAAATAAAAAGATGTTACACTCAAGATTAAAACTGAGTAGTAAAACATCCTTTTTTGATAAATGTGTACACAGGAATTTGAGAGGGTTGGATATTCGCACACGTTCACATCCATTGGTTCAATCGGTTCTCCAACATACACGTTCACATTCATTATCCATTTTTAATGCAAACATGCTTGAGTTTGTTTCAGTCTTGCTACTTTCAACTGATCTATTCCAGAAACATAAGGCTGAACACAGAAATTAAGTTTGGAAGAATGACCACTTCCAGCAGTAACTTGGCCAGTTACTAAAAAAACAAAACAAAGAGAAAAAAAAAGTACTTTCTAAAGCTTCTTCCTTTGCAACTGCTGTTTTCCTCTCACTATAACGATCACAAAATCAGCTCTAAGAATTAGATGAGGAGTCATTTCCTTAAATGTTTTCCAAGGCAGGAAGGAATCCACACTCCTGCTGGCTCCGTGTCTGCAAGCAGGAGGGTGTTATGACTTGCAGGAGTCCCCAGAGGAGCTAAGTGTAACTTGATTGACCTGCCTGGCTACTAACTCGTCTAGCAGAGCTTTCTTATTTTTGTAAGTAGTATTCTCCTGAAACCTATGCCCACAAGTAGTTTGGTATGTACAATGCTCTGAAAAAACAAAACAAACAAGAAGTTAGGCAGCTCTCGAAGTCTAGCACAGATGGTATGCCCTGCTGCACACACAGACCAGCAGCGTTCATTACAACCACCACTACTTAAGTTGCATTTTTGTTTTTAAATAAAGCAGCATTCCGTTGGTTTTGCTACCGAGAGAACATCTCAAGAAGCACCAACCTACCCCCGGTCCTTCACGATTGCATCTTTTAAATGGATATATGTTTCTGGGAAAATGCCCTAAAAATAAATAGAGAAATAAAATAAATAAATCACATCATAGGATACAACATGGGAAAAATTCACTCAACAGAAAGCAGGGGAAGGGGGTAAGAGCACGATCAGCAGGAGAGTAACCATGACTGATGTTGACTGTTTACCTATAACAGAAATGTGTGAGGTTCACCAGTCCCAGTATCACAGGAAAAAACAAGGAGCATCAAGTTGCACGCTTGAGCACTATATTTGATATTAGTTGGGCAGAGTGCTAACAATTCCTTGATTCACTGGAACGACACTCATCCCCCTGTATGAAACAATAAACTCCTGCAAACCATCAGTCATGCTCATTTGCCCTTGCTACAAAATGCTCTGCTCTGCAAGTCATTTGTCAAGTTGCCCCGGACCTGTGGCTCTCTAGAAAGGCTCACAAGATGTGACAGTGTTTGTACGAATTCACCAGTCCCAAGTTTCCATCAGTTAAGGCAAACTTTCTAGGAGTGCTGCAATCGTTTTCTATTTTCTTTTAATTCCCCTTTATGCCTAAAAAACGGAGACTGCAAGGGATGTTACCACATGAGAGGTGCCAGGACTCCTATGGGAAAGTAGATTTCAGACTGGTTTCACAAACCTCAAGAATTTTGGCTTAGATCCACGCATGCATAATTTTTAAAATATCTTCCAAGTCAAATCAAAACTCCAATCTTACCATTACATAACTAATGCTGGACGCATACAGGTCCAGGACCACAATAATAAAGCAATAAACTAGTGCATGCAGATATGCAACAGTCATTTTTGCTAGTTTGAAGTACATTACGCATGCTTACAGCGAAGGAGTACCCAGTTAATGGTTCTGAAATGTTTAGCTCAAGGGCATTTATCTCTATCACTAAGGAAAAGGACAGAGTGACCAGGAGACCTGCACAGTATTAGGACAAGAAACACAGCACAGGCATAGCCGATTACAGCACCGGATGAGGTTTGGCAAGGTGTGAAATAAAAATTAGAGATACTGAAAAGTGAGGTCATACCTTCTTAGATTTATTTCGGAGTGTGTATCCTCGGTACCAGCCTGTCAAAGGGAAACAAAAACATTTTTCTCCTGTCTACAGCAATTAAACACACATTGTCATTCTCACCACGTTTCTACAATGTAAATCTATTGATCTTGTTCATTTGAGATCTACTGTTGTGCAGACACCTCTGCTCTGTTTCTAGGAGGCCTGGCTCCCAAGAGTGGGATGTAGGGTATTTCTTCCTACCGTGAGCTGACGCCCTGGCTTCTACTCTGCCTATCCTATGGGTTGTGCTGATGGGGCTCAACGGAAAAGCAGGCCGCTCTGCGCTATACGTTTCCAAAGTGGCAATCCTTGTTCCATATGGCTCACAAGTTATACGCACAGCACGGAGCCACTGCTGTGGTTGTTTAACAGATGAGGCAGGGACACAGCCATGCATGCAGAACTCCCAGCCCAAGGTCATACCTGGCTAATATATTCAAGAGTCCCAAGTCCAATTCTACTCCACCCCTTTAATTTTTTAATTTTTTTTCTACAGAATCCCAGACTGGTTTGGGTTGGGAGGGAACTCAAAGCCCAGCCAGTCCCACCCAACTAGCCCAGGGTGCCCAAAGCCCCATCCAACCTGGCCTTGGGCACTGCTGGGGATCCAGGGGCAGCCACAGCTTCTCGGGGCACCCTGTGCCAGGGCCTCAGCACCCTCCCAGGGAAGGATTGCTGCCTCCCAGCTCAGCTCCAGCTCCCCTCCTGCAGCTTCAGGCCCTTCCCCTTGGCCTGGCCCTCCCTGCCCTTGTAAACAATCCCTGTGAAATGCATTTTCATCCAAATCATCTTATAGGTCGTGCTTAAGTTCCACATTGTATAGGTTCTCCATTTTCTTCTGTGCCTCAGTTTGAAGAGATTGTTTTATTTGTTACGGCAAAAAAACCAACCCCAACCCTGAACTGCTTGCCCTGGTACAGGTATTGATTCTCTACGTTACCTTGACAAGATCTAGTACAGTGTAACTGATCCCCAAGACTCAGAAGCAAATGCCACTTTTAGGTGCACTCCTCAGCACCTGGGGTTCGACCAGCAGTTTGAAACATAAGCGCGTGAAAAAAAAAATTGCCGTATTTCTTATGTCCTCAAGTGAGCCTTGCTGAATGAGCAGACAGGAGAGAAGCACAGCTGTGGAGAAGTCACTCCCACTCTTCTCCCACCTCCCCAAACCGTCTGAGATGAAGGGGTTGTGCTCTCCACCCTCACCCTCACCATTTGCCTTGGCTATCTAAGAGCTGTGTGTGATCAAGCACTCTTTCCACTGGGTGCCTGCTCCTTGCCATAACTGACCATCTGCATCACCATCAGTCCTCCTGAAGTTACTGCACTGGAAATAACAAACTAAACATTTCAGAAGAAGAATTTGCTCCGTTTTAAATGCTGATGTGCAGATGTAATGTCCCTGGTGTTGTTCTGGGATAGGATGCAAACTTGCACTTCCTCACTGACACTGAGCCACTAAAAACATCGTTCCAAACGTCAAGACGTTCTGCGACCCCGACTCCCAATTAACCACGTTCCTAGAGCATCGGGTTTTGACTCTTCTCCTAAGGTTCTACTTGTATGGAAACAGAAAACACCAACCCTACCTCTAGCAGACACGAAGGGTATAGATTATGGTCTATAACACATGAATGATGCTCAGAGCTATCAAGACAGACATCGGTGATCCAAGACGATTAGTTCAGCTGACTGGCAGAGGGAGCAGCGTCAGGAAGGCAAACGGATTTAAGGGAATAATCAGGCAAAGCAGAGAGAAGGGGAGGGTGGTGGGTTGTGGGTTTTTTTTACTTTTTTTTTTTCTTTTTTTTTGTTTTTTTCCCCCATAAACGAAGACCCATGGATCTGAGACTCCCCCAACCATAAATTAGAGCTTAGGGTAGATTTTTTGTTTTGTTGGAATTTTGGCGGGGGGGCAGCAGGGGTGTTTGTGTTTGTTTTGGGTTTTTTTAGCATAGTTTTGGTCCCTTGGCCATGAGAACATGAAACAGCTTGACCACATAATCCCCAATATTCCAGTAGTAAGTTAGGAGGAAAGAAGAAATCCCATTCCTTCCACACGAAGATAAGATTATGCATTGATCACAGACCAATGGATAGAGTACTGGATTAGGGATGAGAAGATTTAGGCTCTATTTTTATCCAAGTTATAACTAATTGTTCTTTACTGTGTGATACAAAGCTTACAGAATTTAACAAGAATATTTTTCTCAGTGATTTCAATTCCATTTGACACAGTCTCTCAGCCTTTCTATACCACAGCTTCCTCATAGTTAAAATGGTCTCTTGGCATTAACCATATTCCTGTAAAATATTTTGCAATCATTGCATAAAAGCATGTTGTATATTATTATGCAAAACTATTTCAGCAAGCATCTCATGCGAGGTTTTTTTTTCCAGAGTTCTGCTCCAATTTTCAATCATCTTATTCATAATTTTGAAAAGCTTTTGGCAGTGGTCAACTGATTACTTGATTTCTTCTTTACAGAAAAAAATTGCCTAAAGCTTCAGAGAAATGACAGACAATTTAAGCATTTATCTCAATTTTTTTCTCCAAGTGCTAAATGGAGAAAAGTTTTCAGTTGAAGATGACACGGCAAATTTCAGCTACCACAACACTCTTTCAAACTGAAGTCTGACTAAGAACTCAAGGATAGCGGACTGAGTCTTGCAAAGAAATGTCATAAATTTTGGGGGGTTTTGCTTGTGGTGGTGGTGGTTTTTTTAATGGAACACAGATCCCCAATTTCACCTTTCACTACATGCATTTTATGCAATACATAAAAACATCCAAAAAATCTAGGAAAAAAGTTATTCAAATTACAGTAGTTTAGATGACTAGAAGTTATACACAGTGATGAAATCTCCAGGTCACGTTCTTAACTGCAAGGTCTTTGTTCCTCTTCCACTGTAATGTACCATCTCTCGGTACCACCACGCACACCGCTGTACTGAAATAAAACAAGGGATTGCTTCATTTACCTACAGCGGCCAGAGGAAAGATGAAGACTGACACTAGGAACAAATTCAATGCAAACTTATTTGCATCAGGAGAAGAAACTGGTTGGAATCACGGTGTGTGGGCACACATTCCTTCTATCCACACTCTGACTATTTCCCACAGCTTACGTGAAATAATAATATATACCGCAGATTAGAAAAGATTTCCCTAAATAGAAATGTGTCCTCCCCAGCTGACTACTCAAGGCCAGATTCCCAGAGAGTAAATCCTGCACTGGAGCAGCCTTCAAAGTATTGGACACAGTAAGTTTCCTTCTTTTCTTGGATTTTGCAGCACATGCCCAGTCTTGACAATATTTATCAACCAACAGGATAAGCACGCACTGCTTACCTTCTTATCAAGTGGAAAAGGTAATTTTGTACAAAGACCTCATGCCCTTCCGCAACCAGAGAGCTAAGCAGAGAAAGGAGGAAAAAAAACAAACCCAAACTCTTGTTTTGCAGATTACAGGAACGTATCATGACCAAGGCACCTAAACCTATAAAAGCATGCCTTGCAGAGAGCGCGTGTGTGTTTGTTTTAGAGGGAAGGAGAGTAAGACAACTGGCATCCACGAGATCTTCACGCGTAATAAATACACCGTGCTGTTTGAAAGCATGTTTGGAGCACAACTAACACTTCTCAAAAGTTACTTTAAGACTCATTTTAAATAAAGTGCTGAATATGCACATTGAGACCCTACCTACAGCGCAAACCCCACTTCCAACTGCAGAAGCTGACAAAGATGCAGTACGCCCCAGCCTTCATCCTCCTGGGCTGAAGGAAATGCTCCACAGTCTAGACTGCTGCGTTACACAACAGCAAACAGCTCTCAGGTTGTCCCTAGAAATATTTGAAACCTTTACTTCAAACTGCTCAGTCTGTGGTTTCAGCTCTGGCAACCTTCGCTTCAACGGCACGTACTTTGTCCCAGCTGAAGCTATTGTTTACAGGGACGGTCATCTGCTCCTTGACGGATCCTTGACACAGGCAAGCTGCAGTGCAGCACAGGAACACACAGTCTATCGCGTTATCACTCCCTTACCTTCTTTTGTGCGCAGTCCAAGCCTAACTGTGCAGCTGTAACCACGACTTACAAAACAGAGCACGAGGAAGAAAGCTTTGCTAACAGAGGCGCAACGCTAGAGGCTCATCCCAAAATCAGACAGCTTTCCAAGAACACCAGCCTTTGCAACAGGCCTCCAGCTCCTGATAGCAATGCACGCTAGCATAAATGAGCAGGGATTTCACAATGTAAAGGTGCTTTCTCTCATTGTGAGGCTGTTAGGCCACCATACGACAGCAGCGCCTGACTCCAGGCACTGCACCATAAGAGTTTGCAAGACCTTCTGGTCTGCAGCAAAGCCAGGTAACATCAGAAGTTTGTGCAGCACGGAGGCCCGCACCAAACTGCATCCGTAACTTTTGGCTTGCACTAAAGTTCACTTTATTGCTCCTTGCTTCTCACACACATCCCCCAGTGGCTTAGCTGTATCAGTGTTATGTCTCAAAGCTATTCAGCCAGTTGAGAGTCAGATAACATTTATTGTTAACACCAAAATGCAGCGCAAGCTTCAACCTCGCTGCCTGGCTGTCACAGAACAAACCGTGCACTTCAATTCTTACAGACAGAGCGGAGCCAGCCAAAACCCCAGATACAGAATACAAAGAGCTTTCAAGTGAAGGCTGTTTGATACACAGAGAACCTTCACTGAACGTGGCTGGGAGGTGAATTACCTGCCGACTTCAACCAGGAGGAAAAAGGAGGCATGGTCCAGTACCTGAAGGGGGCCCAGGAAAGATGGGGAGGGACTGTTTATCAGGGAGTGTAGTGATAGAACAAGGGGCAATGGGTTTAAACTGAAGGAAGGGAGATGGAGCTGAGATGTGAGGCAGAATTTCTTCCCTGGGAGGGTGCTGAGGCCCTGGCACAGGGTGCCCCGAGAAGCTGTGGCTGCCCCTGGCTTCCTGGCAGTGCCCAAGGCCAGGTTGGATGGGGCTTTGGGCAGCCTGGGGTGGTGGGGGTGTCCCTGCCCATGGCAGGGAATGGAACTAGATGGGCTTTGAGGTCCCTTCCAAGCCACACCAGTCTATGACCAACAGAGTGGGAAGAGAAGCACGGTGCAATAGCCCTGAGAACCTCCTGGTAACGCACAAAAGATGCTTCTGTGCATCCTGAGGTGGGGAACAATAGCAAGGAGCAAGATTTTCCAAGTGGCTATTACCGTTCATGAGAGCCTCTGGACAGTCCTGAAAAACTCCCCCTTACCTCCCTAAAGAATGTTACAGATAGTACAGATAGCCTAAGGAACACCCACAGCAGGGAGAGCTCACACCAACTGAAAAAAAAAAAGACTTCACAAGGCATGTCTGAGTCTTTCTTCTGGCAAAGCCAACGCCCAGGCTAAATGGAACCTTTTTCTAAATTGAGACTTGTGTATCCAGATAAGAATGGTGATTAGTGGAACAGAAAACTCCACTTTTATCAGACTGGAGTTGTATTTGTAAGTATACATTATTAGCATGAGAAGAAACAGGAAAGGCTTCTTGAGAGAACACCGGTTCTCAAAAACACAACCCACAGATGTCTGGAAACAAAGCTGAAAGCTGACCCCTCGAAAGAAAAGTAGATACAATAAGACACCATCATTTCCTCCCAAGCAGACAAAGTATCAGACTTTGGAGTTTTTAAGGTGAATTCATGGGAAGTAAGACCAGACCCACAGCAGAGTTGCCACCTCAGAAGCAATCTGCATCTTTTCCTTTAGATTCATGTTTGGCCTGAATTTTTCGCTGATCTTTCCAGGAAAAGCATTTGGTTGTAGTGCAGTAATTCCTAGGTACCTCAGTCACAAACTAGGATGCCCCAACCAATGGATCGGGTACGAAACCAAAACACATTCACTTTCTGGAACAATTTACAATCAATCCTCTCAGGCTGAAGTTCCAAACTGGGACGTTTCAGGTAAAAAGGGATGCCCTTTGGGTATTCATTTCCTATTCTTGACTGTGTCTCCATTAAACAGCTGATTACAGACCAAGTAGTAGGACTAAACAATGCGGCTGCGTTAAAAAAGGAGAAAGAAATACCCCAACATTTTGGGAAGTACAAGATGCATCCTTTTCATGAGGGCAATAGTCATCCCTGACACCCCCTCCTCGTCTCTTTTTTGCAAAACCAGTTGAAAAGTTAGTACAATCACATAAGGATTTTTTTCCCATTCCTCCCCTCCGCTCCAACCACTCCCCACTATCACACACATCAGTGTAAAAACACACATCAGCAACATAATCTGCTTTGACACGTAGGAACCGGCCGGCTGTTTCCAGTGTCAAGGTCAAAGAGAAGTGGAAAGAGAACAACTGGCTAAGAACAAATTGCTAAACAAGCAGCTTGCCGTTCCCAGCAGAGTTTTTGTCTGCCGAGTCTTTTTTGAGCTGATGCTGTTTGTGAAAATGATTGAATTTATATTTTGGGAAGGGTATTTAGATTTTGGAGAGTCTTCCAAATGAGGTAGCGACTAATACATTCTTTAAAATAATTATGTGGCCATGTTCCATTCCTAATATTGAAGCCTTCATTAAACAGTCTAGTTTAATAAGTAGACAGGAAACACACAAATGTAATTTTCATCTGTTTAAAATAGGAATTTTGCTTTCCTTTCTGCCAGATGTTTTACATTAAGGTACGCATTATGAAAAACTTCCCAGTGAAGCACTGGAGAATCAGCCTAAAAAGGGCACAGAAGCTCCAGAACCAGAGGCTTTTTAAAACGTATAAAGCCAGTGCGTGACATTACAGCTTAAACCAACATTACTTTTGAAACAAGTAGACCTGCCTTCTCTTTTTCTTTCATCCACTGCCTCCATAGCCTCAGATCAAAGAACTAATTCAAGTTAAAAGCCACTTTTTAAAAAAAATTATTATTTTCCAGCTGGATCAGTTCATCCCATGACTACCCAAGTGCTTGGCAAGGCACAAGGAGGAGCCAAGGTAGAGCTGTTCGGTGTAAAAACAGGAACGAACAGCCAGAAGTGAGAGTTGCTTTCTCTTGCAGTGCTGCCTTGAGACGCCAGTGAAACCTTACCTTGACAGACCGCTGCCAGGAACAGCGTAGATACGATTGCCTCTTCTGTGCTGTATGTGTTTTAATACCGTTTTACAAGTCAAGTGATACAGCAAATGCTACACAGCAAGCTTCACGCTTTTGGGCACATCAGAAGTTGAAAATCTAGATCTGAAGTTTGTACTATTTTATTTTTTTTTAAATCTTAATTTGTTATATTTACTTTCAAAAACCACTGCAAAGTACTTGGAAGTACGACTTACCTTCATACATCTCCAAAATGTGAACAGTATCGCCGACTTGCAAGGAGAGCTCCACGTCTTGGACGGCATCGTAATTGTATATTGCTAAAAAGGGGGAGAGAGAGATGAAAAACAGTCATGAAAGCTGCGGGGTAATCAGATTTTGAAATCTGGTATCATGGCACCCATCAAAGGCAGAATATGACTTTGAAAAAGCACTGTAGAAATATTAAGCTATCCTGTGTATACAAGCTACAGACTTCTCTGGTGTATTATCTACTTCCAGATTCTATCCTCAGATCCTGCAAGGATAACGAACGTTATTCTTAACAGCCAAAGTTTGTGTTTTACCTTTAAGACTACAGATCTGTGATACTATATTAAGAAGCTGCATCTTCCCACTTCACTGACAAACCTGCGTCACTATTACCCCAGGCAGAGGTTATGGATCAATTAGTTAATTGTCATTTTTTATTAGTGTTTCACAGAGCTAACTGCCATGGAACAGTCACAAGCGCTGGCAAAACACCACAAATTGGATGTCCTAAGAAAAACGCCACTAATCTATATTAAATACCCCAGACTATTTGCTAGTAAAGGCTCTTTCCGGACAAGAGCCAATCTTAGCACAAAAACTTGAGATTCTCTGCAAATTTAAGCCCTACCAAAGACAAAGCTAATCTGAACGCTTATCGGATTTCCAGTGGGAATAGGATTAAGTTCAGAAGCCCACGCTTCTAAACTGTCTTTTCTCTGGAACTTTCTTGAGGTGCACAGTGTCACTGGTCAAAGCAGAAGAGCCCTCCTGAGAGCTGCTGGAGGCTTGTCAAGGTGAGAAAGTTTAATCTGAGTTCACTTTCAAATCAACACAAGTAAAATGACATAAAGCAGTCGGGAAAATGCTTTGCTATGGCGCAATGAACTGATCACCTAGATCAGAACAGACCACGTTTTTACCAGAATGAGATGATCTTATTTATTTAAAATAATAAATAATATAGTCTATAAAAATATAAAAATATATATAAAAATATAAAATATGTATTTATCCAGAAATTTGTAAAATAAATTGTTTAAGTACAGAACACCTCTTAAATGCAGCAATGCAATCCTCTCACACACAGAAGTGTCATATTTAAGTCTCCAAATCTGTTCCACAAGCAAACATACTAGTGAAGGAAGCACAACGTTTGTTTTTCTAGAAGCACGTAAATCACACAAACATTTTCAGGGGGCTTTGGGAAAACTCTTCAGACTTCAGAGGGTTTGTATTTGAAGAACTATCTCTGAAAATTAAATAAGTAAAAAATTTGAGCTCCTCTGTCAGGAAAATTTGCATCAAAAGAGTACCAGCTCCGTCAGGATGAGGTATATTGCCTCCTGGCAAGAATCCAGTATAAATAAATGACTGTGGCTTACCACACTGGAAATTCTCCCACATATATTAGCTTTCTTTACAATATTGTTAACTCTAAATAACCCAACAGAAGCAGGCAGGCAGTGTGAATTCCCTGCAGTACCTGAAACACACCCTGATCACAAACAGATCCTTGCTTTCACATGCTGCTGGGGCAGTGTTAGTTCACCACGGCCCTGATCCACGCTCACTGTAACATCAGCGCCAGCAGAGATACACAGAGTACGCACTGAATCCATCACGTTGTTTTCCTGAGGGTTACAGGAATGTGACTGGACCTTTGCTCCTAAGGCACTAGCTGCTTCAACATCCAGCTTCCTCTCCCTCCCTGCAACTGTGTTGTAAGCCAAAATACTAAAAACTGACTGGTGATGTGGATATTGGGTTTAGAATGAATCACAGTGTTCCTCACGGCTGCTCTCCATCCATCCCCTGCCCAGCCTGGAGTTGCGCTTCGGATTGCCCCAACCCATGTGCAGGATCTTGCCCTTGTTGAAGTTGATGCAGCTCACACAGTCCCACATCTCCACCTGCCCAGGTCCCTCTGGATGGCATCCCTTCCCTCCAGCGTGTCGACCCACCACACAGCTCAGCGTCATCAGCAAACTGGCTGAGGGTGTCCTCAATCCCACTGTCCATGTCGCTGACACAGATGTTAAACAGCGTTAGTCCCAGTGCTGACCTCTGAGGAACGGCACTCCTCGCTGATGTCCACTTGGACATGGAATCGTTGACCACAACTCTTTGAGTGGGGCCATGCAGTCAGTTCCTTATCCACCAAGCATCCATCAAATCCATGCCTCTCCAATTTAGAGACAAGGATGTCATGCAGGACAGTGCCAAATGCCTTGCACAAGTCCTGGTAGATGACATCACTTGCTCTTCCCTTGTCCACTGACACTGTGGGGTTACAGAAAGCCATCAAATTTGTCAGGCAGAATTTGCCCTTAGTAAAGCCATCTTGGCTGTCACCA
>VWZZ01005983.1:0-21191 GCA_013399095.1 Psophia crepitans
GCAGACTTTGGCCTCTTCGGCGATCTGCTTGCTAGCGTACCGTGGGACAAAGCCCTGGAGGGAAGAGGGGCCCAAGANCTATTCTATTCTAACTTCGGGAGAGCAGACTTTGGCCTCTTCGGCGATCTGCTTGCTAGCGTACCGTGGGACAAAGCCCTGGAGGGAAGAGGGGCCCAAGAAAGCTGGTTAGTATTAACCTCCTCCAAGCTCAGGAGTGATGCAAGGTCAGGTAGCCTGGGAGGAATACAGAGAAATGGTTGGAGCAGCCAGGGATCAGGTTAGAAAAGCTAAAGCCCTGATAGAATTAAATCAGGCCAGGGACATCAAGAGCAACAAGAAAAGCTTCTATAGGTACGTCAGTGACAAAAGGAAGAGTAGGGAAGATATGGGCCCCCTCCAGAATGGTATGGGAGACCTGGTTACTTGGGATATGGAGTAGGCTGAGGTACTCGATTTTTTTGCCTTAGTCTTCACTGGCCAGTGCTCTAGCCACACTGCCCAAGTCATAGAAGGAGAAGGCAAAGGCAGGGACTGGGAGAATGAAGAACTTCCCACTGTAGAAGATGATCAGATTTGAGACCATCTAAGGAACGTGAAGGTGCACAAGTCTGTGGGACCTCATGAAATGCATCCATGGGTCCTGGGGGATCCAGCAGATAAAGTTGCTAAGACACCATCCATCACATTTGAGAAGTTGTGGCAGTGTGGTAAAGTTCCCACTGACTGGAAAAGGGGAAACATAACACCTATTTTTAAAAAGAGGAAAAAAAGAAGATCTGGGGAACTACTGGCTGATCAGTCTCACTTCTGTGCCTGAGAAGATCATGGAGCAGATCCTCCTGGAAACTATGCTAAGGCACATGGAAATTAAGGAGGTGATTAGTGATAGCCAACATGGCTTCACAAAGGGCAAATTGTGCCTGAAAAATTTGGTGGCCTTCTACAACTGGCTTACAGCATTGATGGATGAGTGAGGAGCAACTGATGTCATCTACCTGCATTTGTGCAAAGCATTCGGCACTGTCCCGCACAACATGCTTGTCTCTAAATTGGAGAGACATGGATTTGACAGATGGACCACTCAGTAGATAGAGAATTGTTTGGACGGTCACACTCAAAGAGTTGCGGTAAACAGCTCAATGTCCAAGTGGAGACCTGTTACGAGTGGCGTTCCTCAGGGGTTGGTACTGGGACTGGCACTGTTTAACATCTTTGTCGGTGACATGGACAGTAGGTTTGAGGGCATGTCAGCAGGTTTGCTGACGACACCAAGCTGTGTGCTGTTGTTGACATGCTGGAGGGAGGGGATGCCATCCGGAGCAACCTTGACAGGCTAGAGAGGTGGGCCCATGCAAACTGCATGAAGTTCAACAAGGCCAAGTGCAAGGTCCTACACGTGAGTCGGCACAATCCCAAGCACAACTATAAGCCTGGTGGAGAATGGATTGAGAGCAGCCCTGACGAGAAGGACTTGGGGATGGAGGTGGACAAGAAGCTCAACATGACCCGGCAATGCGTGCTTGCAGCCCAGAAAGCCAACCGTGTCCTGAGCTGCATCAAAAGAGGCGTGACTAGCAGGTTGAGGGAGGTAATTCTCCCCCTCTACTCTGCCCTCATGAGACCCCATCAAGAGTACTGGATCCAACTCTGGGGTCCCCAGTACAAGTGAGACATGGACCTGTTGGAGCAAATCCAGAGGAGGGCAATAAAGATGATTAGAGGGATGGAACACGTCTCCTATGAAGACAGGTTGAGAGAGTTGGGCTTGTTGAGCCTAAAGAAGAGAAGGCTCTGGGGACACCTTATAGCAGCCTGCCAGTACCTGAAAGGGGCCTACAAAAAAGCTGGAGAGGGACGATTTACAAGGGCATGTAGTGATAGGACAAGGGGGAATGGGTTTAAAGTAAAAGAGGGAATATTAGATGTTAGGAAGAAATTCTTTACTGTGAGGGTGATGAGGCACTGGAACAGGTTGCTCAGAGAAGTTGTGGCTGTCCCCTCCCTGGAAATGTTCAAGGTTGGATGAGGATTTGGGCAACCTGGTCTAGTGGAGGGTGTCCCTGCCCATGGCAGGGGAGTTGGAACTGGATGGTCTTTGAGGTCTCTTCCAACCCAAACCATTCTGTGATTCTATGATTCTGAAGAAGAAGTGAAACAGAAAATCCTTATGCTTTGCTATGTTCCTAGAGGCATCAGTTTCCAAGCACCAGGTGTCCTGAGTTCAGATTTTTAGACAGTTGCCTATGCTGAGGGTTTATGCCTCTCTGTGGATCTGTAGACAGGACAGAGAAGTACTGCTTTATGGAGGTGGGTCATTCTATACAGCTTTTGCTTTTCAGGAGAGAAGTCTACAGGAAGTTGAGCAGCCTTTACCCTACTCATGCCTGTACACAGTACCTGAATGCTTTCCAGCAGCTGGAGAAATACTGTGGCTACCAAGAGGATAACATACCTCAACTTCAGGACGTCTCCAGATTTTTAAAAGGCCAGTCATTATGAACCATGGTTTATTCTAGGGTCTTCTGGGTATGTATGTACACCATGTACACACACAAACCATCTTATAGGACCCAAGCTGATGAGCAGAGCTGATTAGCTATAGAGTTCCTTTGTGGCAAGATGAGCTGTGGCACAGGACAGTAATACCAGGCATATCTAGGGACAAAGTTGTAAGTTTGTGTTTGCTCTGTGAGTGGCTGCAGTTGGTGTAGCAGTAACCAGCCAATTCCAGTACCAGCAGCAGTACAGCCACAGCAGCACACTGGCCAGCACGACTTACACACAGGTTTTCTGTGGGTTTGGCTGCATTTTATGCTTCTATAGCTATTCTGCTAGTAAGACCCAAACACAAGAACAGGTACATACCTCTCAAGTCCACTTTTTTTCTGAAACGGGACAGGATGGCAACATGTGGTAGAGGAAGATGTTTTCCAGGAGGTCCTGCTAGTCAGTCAACAGCTGCCTTGAAACAACACTGCTTCTTTCTGTCTCTGTGGCCCCACTAACCAAACTAAACCCTTTGTACTTTAAGTGTGGCCGACAGGAGAGCAGAAAGGTTGTGGTGACCGCCTTAAATGCATAAAGACATGACCTCAGATGGAAGGACACGTAAGATTGCTAGGCCGACCTACCTGCTGTTAGCTGGAAGCTGACTAACAAGGAGCAGGAGAGAAAGGGAGCCTACATTAATTTTATGAGACCACTGGCTGCATCAATTCCCAAGGCCAGGTGCTTTTTACCAAAGAGTTGATTTCCTACTGTTATCAAGAATGACTGAAGAAAGCTGGTCTTCTCAGTGACAAGATTTTCCAGAGTGGAGAACAGCTGATCACTAAGCTGAAATAAATAATAAGTACAGCTTAACTTTAAATAAAATCAATTTAAATAAAATACTCAGGAAATTACTTGCTCCATGTAGGTGATACTAGTAAGCTTGAATAAGTTTTCTGTTGCTGAAGAATTTTCTAAGACATTGGCTTTTTTAGGGAAGATTAAGATGTTTGATGACAAATTTTTTGTTACACCTTTAGTGTATGGGAACGAAGGGTTGGCATATGAAAAGCATCTCTCATGAACACACCAGCACCATCACATCCAGCTGTAGGAATTTTTCTGTGTATGCATTATGTATTTTCTTATGTATTTTTCCTTCTATTTAACTATCCACCTTACTTCCCTCCTATGGTAGCTGGGTATATAAATTTAATTTTTTCTTACGGAGTAGCTAATCTCATCTTACCTCACTTACACATTAGCTGTTAGCAGGGAGCTCCAGAAATCGTGTGATGCTGATTTGATTAGCACAGATATTCATAGCCTCTAAGTGAATGAATTGATTTCAAAGTGGAAGAATTTAGGATAATGTAAGAATATTCTGTCATAATACTATTTGTATTGCTCATGTTGGTTGATAGGATTTGATTGCCTGGAGTCTGGACCTGCTCACTTCTTTTGCAGATTCTGGTTCCATATTTTCTCTATGCCATACAAATTGTTTTAAGTAAAAAAAAATGCAGTAAAAATTGTCATTCTGAAAATTTTGCCGGTAACAGTTAGGAAGATGTTTACAGTGAGTATCAACTCATCTGCTGTAAACACAGGGTGTCTAATGTAAGCTAATCATCTAAACTATTCTGACTTCAAATGAGAATGGACAATTAAAGGTGTTTTATTCCATCCTGGAATGGGTATCTAAGGAAAATGGGAAGAATGGCTCTCAGGAGTGCTGGTCCTACCCTTCTTAAGCTGTAGCTAAAACCTAGATGTCTGGTTTAATCTAGAGATTTTGGAAAAGATGAAGCATAAATGGAACAAAGTTGGTTCATAAGAACTGTGTTAGACACAATTGTGCTAGACACAATTATAAGCTATTTTAGTCCCGTTATATGGGGCTTTGAACTGATTATCTTCCTTATCTTCAATGATTCCCTCTAATGATGTCATTTCACTATCATAGAATCATAGAATCTTTAAAGTTGGAAAAAACCTCTAGGATCATCAAGTCCAACCGCCAACCCAACAGCACCATGGCTACTAATCCATGTCCCGCAGAATACTTTCTAGAATAGCATAAAGATTGCCATCATTGGAAGGTCCCTTTGTAACAAACTCATCCAAGCATCTGCAAGGTCTGTAAAATCTGTGTTAAGGACAGCCTTATGCCAAGCAGCCACTGGGTGAGGGATATGATTTATAAGAAGTTCTTCTGATTTATTACTAATCTCGGTGACTTTTAGTACCAGCATCAGCAAAGCCACAATTTTTGCTACTTACAACTCACCAATCAACTGTGTGCTTCGGCTCTTTCCTGTGTTACCGATGTGCAGTGCTCAACCAACCAACCCTTAATCAAACTATAGGCTGTGATGTGTCTCCGGAAGTTCCTTGGCATACAGTGAATGTTTTTCAGCTACTGCAACCTATATGGAGATGTATAGTGCAGTTCCTCCTGTCGCAGGTTAGCTGCAAGTGAGCTCTGAACTGTCTCGCTCTCCCAGTTAGGGCATAAATTCTGGCATGTTTCTTTGCTAAATACTGACTCTAAGGAATGGTCCATTCTCTAGCGTATGTGATCATGAGCCTTTCTATAATGAATTATAGGGATGCAGAGAGAGAGCGAGAGAGATCCTGGAGAGAAAGTGAACATGCTATAACCAGCCAACACAGCCATATAAACTTCCATCTTTTATTTACTCAGCAGTGTCTGTGAACTCAATCAAACAATTCCTTTTGCCTTGAATACAAGTTGAACTACAAGATCTGCCCAGCGTTACCTGGCCTGCTAGTGAGGCTGGTGTGAACAGAAATGAATTACTTAAAGGGAATTTAAGTGTTTCCCCATGTGACCATTTAACATGGCAAGTGTTTTTCTACAGGGTTAACTAGATGAACCCAGGCACATCTTTCTTTCTAGGAAAGATGTTTGGATTTAGGCATTCATTGTCCTCCACAGCTGGAGGAAATTACAGCCAGTGAGCTTAAGTGAGCTCACACTTCAACGCACAGGCCTGTATATAGAGTTTTTTAGGCCAAGAATTAAGCCTTACAGATCACTTTAGGTCAACTGCTTAAGACCTTCTCTTCAACTCATTTTCATTTCAGAGATCTTTGGGCACCAGGTCCAATCAGCCACACCCCCCATTTTCTACTGATCGCTGGGTTTATTGTGCAGTAATGAAACAGAAGTTCAAATTTGCAGATATTACCTTCAGCAGATAACTTTTTCCTATGGCTTTTCAAGGCAACTGGCCAAGTCTGTTCCATCGGCAGACTGTCTGATTCACTGGCCTATATTTAAAAGGGCATCTCAGGGAACATAAACTGTAATTTTCCCTCCTGCTCCTCCAACATGGATGCTAAAGCAATATAAATTTCCCTAGACTCTTTCATAGTCCTTCCAAAACTGAGTTACTTAGGGCTTGGTGCTCGTCTGATATATTTTTCAGCTGGTGCAGTTTTCATTTCACTCAGACTGAGAATTTAGCCCAAAGATGACCAGATTTGGAGCTTTTCACTATGGATTGGCTTAGTATGTCATCAACAGCAGGGGAGTACCCTTCTTGTGCCAGCTCCTGGCCAGTGCCTAAGGACACAGCTGATGGTCTGTCTATTTCCCCAAACACCCTGCTTCCTTCATTGGGGAGAGGGGAGAATAGTAAACTACTTTACAACTACATCTGATTCCCTGGTTAACTCAGATGCCTTTGCTCAGCATTTATAGACCAAGATAAAGACATAATCTTCATAGTATTTTTTTTTTTTTGCTGTTGTTCAGCTTTGAGGCAGTTCTGTATCCACTACCTTTGAATTCACTGAAGCAATAGAAGATAACCATGGCAAATGCTAACCACCTAGTCCCTCATATTGTCAGGTAGAAGCATTCCTTGCTGTTCACACTTCTTTTGTCCTGTATAGCTTCAGATGTTTTGTCACTTCTAATTCTTCCAGTGAAGCCTTTTTTTTCCTTTTCTTCTCCCCTCCCCCCGCCCTTTTTTTTTAAATGAGAAAAGTGCTAATAGCCAGACAGAACAAGACAAGAAACGCTGGAAGAAACATTAAAAACCCAAACAAAACAAATCTTGTAAATGGCTTGGTTTCTGGGTGGGATTTTTTTTTGTTTACATAAAATAAATTAGGTTCCAGGCTTCATGATACAATAGAATATGGACAGAGAAAGGAGACTAAAGTCATTTCTCATTTTTTTAAAAATGTAATTTTATGCTTTAAAGAAGATGAAATGTCATTTATGGGAGCTGAGAATGCAACACAGATTTTGAATATAGGACTTCAAAAAGATTATCATTGGCTCTCTTTTAAAGCAGTGATTTTCCATTTTCTTTGCTTTGCAGACCACCAACATGTTTCCCATGGAAATGTAGATTTTGTATTCTGCTGACCATAGGACTGGTTATTTTCTTATTTGTCTCCTACAGACCTTTCATAGTAAAGCAGTGTGTCCTGGGGTAACACTGATAGCACAAAAGTATTGCATTCTTCTGTCCTGTTCCATGGACACATGCAAAGCAAAACACGTACAACCACATCGCTGGGAGGCTGTGTAGTTAGTTCTGGATAAACATAATGGTAAAAAAAAAAAAAAGCAGAGAGGAAAAATAGGTGAGAGCACTGATGGAAACTCTGATGTTAAATGGTTAAGGGCCAAATTCCAGCACCCTTATCTCTGATGAGAACCTGTTTGCTCTTTATTCTATGTGTTCCCATTCTAATGAAGGCCAGGCAGAAAGATAAAATTGATAGCAAGTTTTGCCAGTGCTGAGCTAGTTTGTACATGTGGAGCATGCACTGACAAAGGGAAATGAAGTTGAATATTATGCCACAGTTCTTATCATATGGGGCCTCGAACTAGAGGAACAGAAGGATTACCCAGGCTGGAGCAGACCCATGGTCCGCATACTTCTGTCTTCAACAGTGCAAGTTACCAGGGGTTTCAGTGCAGGGAGTAAGAAAGTCAGAAGGAGGGGGCTAAACAGTAACCTAGCATCAGGGAAGAGCCAGGTGCTCTCAGACAAGGGTAGGGGTAGGGTGTGTCCCTTACCTAACTACTGTTTTTCTTTTACATGTGCTATGCAGGAAATGAGACAGAGAATCCAAGAATTAATAGACTAGCCAGAACTGAAAATGAAGGTGGTGTCTCCTGCCTTTATCATATGGGGCCTCGGACACATGACTAACATGTGGGACAGAGTAGATAAATGTGTGTAAATATGCTAAAAATGTAAACTAGGGTAGGCAGTACTCCCATACCTCATATCATTGCTGTGTGTATACGTGTAGAATGGATGGCTACGTGATTTGGTGTTGCAGTAATTGTACCCATAGCAGTACAGGGGCATGTTGATAACAGTAAGCCAGGATGTTCCTGCTATGCTTAGGTGGAGGGAACTACTGGCAACACAGCACAAAGGTCCTCTGAAACTGGTTACCTGAAGTAAGTGTGCCATGTAGTTAACCCTAGAAATGCCTAAATTCGGTCTCACTTCACTTTGCAGAGAGAACAGGTTTCCAGCTGAGACCAGCTGCAGGACTGCTGTCTGCTCGTGACTTCCTTGCCAGCCTGGCATTTCGTGTCTTCCAGAGCACACAGTATATAAGGCATTTCTCTTCTCCTATGCATTCCCCGGAACCGTAAGTTTGATGCCCTGGCACCATCCTGTTCTTCTGAATGTGTTGGAGATGGTTTTCTTGGGAATGGCTCTGGAGCACTCTCCAGTAGTCCACAGAATGAAACAATTTGAGAAACTGATAGCTGGAGAGTTAGAAGGGGAAGTCATGCATGAGAGGGTGTGGGTCTCTGTCTCTCTTGCAAAGCTGTCTGGGGAAGGAAAAGACTGGAGAATATCTGATTTAATCTTTTCATCCTGCCTTCAGTTACCATCTGCTGGGGTTTGATTCCCTGCTGTGAAACTCTCCCAGTAAGTGCTGGCCAGACAACAGCAATTACATTTCATAAGAAATTACAAGTTCACACAGACACTTTTGTTGTATGTTGGGACAAAACAGAGGCCTTTCAAAGATGTTGTGACATAGGAAACTAGTGCCCCTGCCATCCTAAGTGAGACAATAGCCAAGGTAGCAAGGGGCAGCTGGGCAGAAGGGAATGCTCTGTGATGCTCCCTGCAGAGTCAGGCCACGTATGGAGGCAGTTACTGCAGAGCAGCCCTCACACTAGCTCCATTTGGGGGTCTATCACCTGAAGTCCTTCATGGAAAGGTCATGTAGGACAGGAAAAGAAAGCTTTATTAATCATGACGGTCATTTGTTTTCCAGAGACTGCTGCCATGAGTTGTTGGGTCATGTTCCCATGCTAGCTGACAAGGAATTTGCCCAGTTCTCACAGGTAAGAAGCTTGTTCTGCTGGCTGTTTAACCAGCTGCTCTGGATAGCAGGCCAGATGTGCCCCAAAGGCATGTAGCTCACGGTGCTTGAAACTCTAGGACTTGATTGTGCCTGAGTCAACCTCCAGGGGTGGTGGGCTAGCAGTGCCTGGGGAGACATTTACTTCAAGGGAGTGGTAGCACTGCTCCCTATGGACATCGTATAAAAGGAAGGGCAGGCAGTGCTTGTGGGACTTCTCTGTGGGAGGGCCGTGTCAGTTTGCAAAAGGATGCCAGTGGAGCCTCTGTTTGAGTTGGACTGACTGTGCTGTTCCCCTGGCTTCCTGTCCTACACCGCATGAACCTAACCAGCAACAGCCATTGAGCCCCCAGGCTGGTTCAGTCTCTGGGTGTACATTTTTATCTCACATGATACTTTAATTGTGTCCATCACCATGTCATTCATTAGAGTTGTTTTTCTTTTTACAACTCACCAGATTCTCACAATATTGCTCATGCTGGCGAGGAGGCTCCAAAAAGCAAACAGGGCTTCTTTGTACAATACGGGGCTATGAGCAGTCAGCATCAGACCCTAGTGAACTCAATGACCTCCTATAATTAAAGACATCAGAACTATGAATGTGCCTCAAAACCATAGCAGAGGGAAGAAGACTTACCGATCGGCGGCCAGTGTGGAAACTGGCAATAAGAGCAGAGGGGTTACATGATGTAGGTCCCTATCAGAATATCTTAAAAAGAAAACTGGTTCACCTCATATAATACGGTTTCCACTGGTAGCAGCTTGGATACGTGCTAGTTTCCATTTTGGTCATAAATATTGGTTATTATCAGATTCAGATGAGTAGTACTTAAAATATTCTGGTGGTCTATAATTTATTCTGGAGGAAACCTCTTCTCTTAAGTTCAATACCAGAACTGAAGACACATTAGAAATAAGAGATTATAGCAATTTCAAAACTTTCAGCTTTCCTCTTTTCCCATCTATAGCACAAACTGTACCACATGGGATCGTATTAAATGAATTTTCTCCCCCCCTCCCCCCCAAACTATTTTCACAGTTGAAATTCACCCCATGAAAATTCTTTTTTGTTCCATTCAACATGAGACAATGAATGGTAAAAATGCCCTATTTTTGTTTGTTTGCTGCATGGTATGGCTGCTGGGATAGCTAAGAAGAGACGTCTACAGATTCTTATTGTGAGAATAACAATTAACAGGGAGTACAGACGAGAGTAAACAGAATCCTCCCTGCACAAATCTGACCCACTCATAAGAGCTGTCAGAAAGACAGAGACAGAAAGGTAATGGCAAAGATAAAACCCACCTTGCTGTACTTCCTTCCCATGCCTCCCTATAAATCTCTGCCAGGGATAGTCCAGCATTAAGCCAAGAGATAGTTAACTTTACACACAGAACACTGAGGATTAAACGCTCATCTAATGTGGCTCCCAGTGGTATGTAGCTGGGGGCCAGGGAGAGGTAGGCATCCTGGAAGCCATGGAAGGTCATTTTGGGTGACAAAAACAATGAATAGTTCATGCTATTCATGCTAGAAATTATGTGGTCCTCCCCCTTCCCTTCTTTCTCTCCCTTGGGCTGAATAATCACACTAGTGTAACACTGCCTGCTTGCTTGCTTGCTTTAGGATATTGGACTGGCTTCTCTTGGATCATCTGAAGCGGAGATTGAGAAACTGGCCACAGTAAGTACAGATGGCAGTTTAATATTGGAGGCAAAACCCAAATGATTCACTGCATATCCTTTACTGTGCAGGGAAGGGTCTTCTCCAGTGTCTCGTATTAGCTACCAAAATGGAAGCATCAGCAGGATTGTCTCTTCTCCTCACCCACAGCTTAAGGAGTGGAGCCCCTCTTGGGGAACCCAGAAGCATGTGATTCCACCTGAGGAAATCCTTATACTTTTTGCTTCTATAAGAATATATTGCTGAGACTGAGTTTCTACACTTTCAGCCACAGGACTTTCCAGATTCACCTAGTAGACTGGATACCCAATGTGGTTCCTGAATTTTCTCCTGCACAAGGTGCAGGGAACCATCAGAATTTGATTCACCCTGTAATAATTATCTCACAAAATAGGTGACCACTTTAAAGCAATTTGAAAGCAGGTACTGTCATTTAGTTCTGAATCACTAGGCTGCATACATCTGCCAGAACAACTCATGCAGCCCTTCACTGCCATCTTAACTTGCTCTGAAAGTGGGCTGGAGGCCAGATGATTTTTTAACCTGATAATGACAGCCATTTCCCAGTCTTGACGATTTTTTTCAGGGGAGGAGAGAAGCCTTACCCTCACACAGCTGGGTGAGGCTCATTCAGGAAAGGAGGTGGATGGGAGGAGACTGTCGCTCCTGAAACTCCTTACCCAGCCCACAGCCCCACTCCTGATGAAGTGGAACGAGGCACTGTGTGAAGGAGATTATGCTTCAGCTAATATCTATCTGCATGTATCCATCCTTGGGTCAGGACTGGGTAAGACTAGCAGTATTTTTAGGGTTCAGAGAGCAAAAGGTATCAGTATTGAACTGCTTGTAGCATCATCAACGTTCTGGGCTGGTGATATGAGGGCACTATGTGGGAAGAGGCAGTGACATGTCCATATTTCTTCTGCAGTTTTCCCTCTCTTGGTCTACAGAGGCTAGAGTAAGACTAAGATCTCTAGCCTTTGCTAGAGTTAAAAGAATTACGCGTCCTGGAGAGCCATTTTGCATCACTACCTGCGTCTCGGTGGAATTGGGTGAAGGCCAGTGGCTTACGTAGCATTCATCTGCAAGCACCTCTCTCTGACCCTGAACTGGCTAGGACTAGATTAGAAATGAAGTCAAGGTTAGAAGAATGATGGGTCTCATATCTGAAATTGTCATAGCATGATCTAGCCTTTTGGGAAGTAGAATAAGGACATCTTTTTGAAAGGACTACCTGCAGTTCAGGATCTTTGAGAATACAGTTTTGGAAGTGCCATTCAAGTATTCTGAATAGTAAACATATTCTGGATTAACATCTCAGTCTTCAGTTGTTTAAAAGTTAGACTTCTAGGCTTATTGTTTGGGTTCCTTTCCTAGAAATTGAGCATAGAGGAGAACCTGTAATATATTCACTATCCTGACATAGATGTCTAACATAAATGCATTTTCTCTCTGAAAGCCTCTGTCCTTCTCTGTTCATTATAAAGAGAATGTAGGTAACTAGCTTAGGTGATACAACTATATTTAAACTAATTAATTTTTTTTAAAGAATCTCAACTTTGCTTGTTGCTATGGTCTATAACATTTGTAAGACAAAACTTTGAAATGCCATTATTTCATTCAGTCCTTGGAGTTCTCTAAGCAGGTGGATCCATGCACAAGAGACAGGAAATTGCCAGTGTTCATGTTGTCCATGGAGTGCCACTAGTAATGTGTCTTGTACCCTGGTAAAGCAGTGAGATTTGAAAGAACCTCACTAACTAAAAGCCAAATGCAGGATATCTAAGGAAACACTAAAAAGAATTCCTCCTCCTCCTATGTCTCATTCTCCAGTCAAAAAGATCTTCTGCAAAATGAGGAGATACTCGAAAGACTTTTAACTGTGAAATAATAAGAATCAAGACTATTAACACAATAAGAATGCAGAATTATAGCTGAACTGTAGAGAAAGCAGCTCGGGATTCTGCAGAAAGACTGTGACGTGCTGTTTCTTTAAATTTGCAGGCTAAAACCAAGTCATCAAAATATACAAGATATGTGAAAAAAGGTGGGAGATAGAAAGAGGAAGAAAGGAGGAGACAGAATAGACAAAAAAACATAGAGTTTCACGTTATTTTGCAAACTCTCTGCAGTTCTTTGAGAAGGGTGCTGAGAATGCAATACTTATGGCTAAACCAAAGCCAAGGTCCAGCCCTGTGTATAAGGCAGCAAAGAGCTATGCGTCCCTAAAGGAACCTTGAAGAGTTTTGACATAAAGCCATATTCTTGAAATTCCTCATGTTTTCCATGTTTTTCTTGCACAAGACCTATCCAGCTGCTCAGGGGTCAAGCTGTAACCAGAATTGGTCCTTCACTGTCCGTTTCCTTAGATGCTATAATAAGGGAAGGGCTAACAGGTTAGCAGAGCCAAGAGTTGCTTTTATCCCACTACTGTCCAGCAGCTACAGAAAGTACGGTTCTAAGCATGCTTTATTGCAAGAAAAGCCCAGAGAGATGTATCTTTATTTTCTCCTGGAGCATGATAAAACTGTAATTGGCATAATCTTAAAGGGTACATTGCTGCTAAGGGATAAGTCATTCTTCAATTCTTCTGAGTGCTATCACGCAGGCAAAGGAGGAGGGAAACTGTCCTTTCAATTACCTTTCCTAGGGTCTTGAGCCCTCTATGCAGGTCTACTTGTCCTTCCAGGGTCTATGGGTTGAAATCTGTTAGCTTCCACTGACTATAATGAAGCTCAGGGCGAAGAGATTGCAGGTTAATTTGTAACAAAGAAAGAAGGGCATAGAAATTTATGAATTTATTTACCCATGTTAAACTGTTAAATGGGTAGTTATCTTTAGCAATTTGTGTGTGTTATGTATGTTGAGTGAAAAAAATTTCTTAAATTTAACTACAGCTATAAAATTTGAAAATAAGAAGACATTCAGGAGAAAGGATAAAAGGAAATTAAATGATGATGATAAGTTTAAAAATGAACTGCCTGTTAAGACTGTTTTTCACAAGTTGTTCTTATTGCCAGCTTTATTGGTTCACTGTGGAGTTTGGCCTCTGCAAGCAAAATGGATCAATCAAAGCTTACGGGGCAGGACTGCTTTCATCCTATGGGGAGCTTATGGTATGTCTCAAGCATATGGTATTGAAAGATACTTATAATCTAGTTTTCTGAACTCTCTGGTAAAAGCAAAATATTGTTTCCTCACATAAACCAATATGATTTAAGATACTGATTTTTCGTTTGCAAAGAAATGCATTCTCCCTTCCTACAAGCTACTCAGTAGGGGAAAAACTACTGTAGGATTGTACCTGTCTTCCCCCTAAAGAGATGAAATGGAATGAAAGCAACTGTCCTATAAAGAATGAGCTCTGCTTCTTACTGCTCCTGGGCAGTAGTAATACAGTTGACTTTAATATAAAACTCATGTACATTTCTGAATTACTCACTAGAGGGCAATATTATGCCTATAATGAATTCTGCTACTTGTCCATGCCATTGACATTCATGCCCCTATGAATTAGAAAGACATTGATCGAGTGGACAAAATAAAGTGTGAAGAAGCTGTAAATAACATGGACACTGGCAAAAAGAAAGTGCTTTAGTGTTTTACATTCCTGAGTATGTTTAAAAACTAATCCCAGCTCGAGTTTTATGTAGATGAAAATCTGCATACGCAGGTTTGATGCTGACCTGCCTGGACCTATTAACTGTGGAAAGAGGGACTGCACACCTTTATAGAAAGCATATGAGTTTCCTCTCCTTTGGACAAACAGCTGATAAGGGAGATGTTAATTTCTTCTCAGTTTTGCAGAGCACCGAAGCAGATGATCAGTTTCTGAGTGCAAAAGCCCTAAACTGCTATAAGTAGGTCTCAATTGCTTCAGGTTGTACAGATTCTAGATGGTTTTTGGACTTAGGAAAAGCCAAAGGAAAACAAAAAGCACTCTTTTCATGCATTTTTATAATGCAAAAATTAGGGGGTTTGTGGGAGACATATTTTAAGCTTAACAGATAGAGAGAACAGCCTAACAGCCAGCTACATGATACATTCACATGGAAGCACAGCTTGGACTCCTATAACTAGGGATAGTTGGATTGTTATGACAATAAACATATTAAAAACTCTCCTAATGCTATACAGGTAAGCCCACTTCCCAGTCGATTGACAGAAGGAAGAAACAACATGTTAACATATCTCAAGACATCTGTAATAGGTGTCCCAAAAGAGGGGCAATTGAAAGTTAGCATATAGAAAGTGGAACCCTCCCAGACATCAACCTTCATTTTGCCACCTGCTGAGTTTAGCGTTGGTTTTCTCCCAACATTTGCAATTTGGAGACTTTTATGAGCACACTCTGTGGTATATGATTTACAGAGCTTTCTCTCTTGATGAGAGATCTGCATGCTCATTAGCCCTGTAGAGAAATAAAAGTGCCTTTCTCTCTATATATCAACCTGATCTTGTGCCTGAATGCTCACGAAGGTGAGCAGAAGTGAGCTAGCACTATCGCAGCACTCACCTGTAGAACAGTGGAACACGTTGTTTTGAAACCACAGATCAACGAGTCCCCCTACAAATTAGGCTCCAATGCAATGCATTTGGTTTACGTGTCTAGCTGCTCCAGGATAAGGCCAAAGCTATTGTTTTTCTGAGAATCCTTCAGTACTCGTTATATTCACAGCTAACAAACTGGAAATGTAAGCTTGTTTTTATCTACCTGGTAAAACCAAAAAGATCCAATATGAGAGCACAGTTAAAGACACTTATTCTACTTTGCCTGCCTGAATACTTCATAGTTTTAAATCAAATGTATTTACATGTTAAACAGACCACTAAAGGGCAGAGTTAATCTTGTCTCTGATACTTATGTAGCTTTCATAGTAACATGCACCACAGAATCTATCTGTATGATGTTACTTCCTTTTTCTCTTTAGTTTTGACAAAGAAAGATGAACGTAAAAGTCGCATCAGAAATGCTCAATTTTGGTGGCTGGAGTTGAGTGTACCAGACTTGTGTTCTTTCTCCCGTCTTTCTACCTTTTTCTTCACCCGTCTTTCTACCTTTTTCTTCACCAGACACCAAGAAGCTCTTCCGCTTTTGATTTAAGTACTTAAGAACTACTTGTTCACAAAAGTGTTCTACATAACACAAAAGTATAACTGCGTCTCAAATTCCCTACCTCTAAGGTTGACAATGGAAGAAGTATCTGCTCTTGAATTGATAAATGCAAACTCCTGACATTATTTTTATCATCATAGTTGTTGGGTAATGCTGCTGGATTAATTTTTGATAGGGCTGTGTCCACCTAGGTCTTCAGTGCTGAAGTTTCCTCTTACAGCTAACTTATTCATCCCACAGATATTTATTTGGAACAAAACTGAAATAGAGAAAAGTTTCCATTTAACCATTCTAGTCTGCATAAGCGTCTGATTCTAACATCAGCATAGACAGTGGCAGTGTGAGTAAAATGCTGAGGTCCTATGCCTACACACCTGCTAGCAACGTGAAAATGCATACCAACTGTTTCTTTTACAGCTGAAGAGAGGAAATATGTGTAGTGCAGTGTCTATTTCGTAGAAGGGATTTGTTTTAGTAATGCAGCAGTGGCTACCCAATTTTGTTAAAGGAGGTAGGCACTGGGAGATAGTGAGGCTCATAGCCTTCCGTTTCTTACAAAGTTCATTTTGCAGTCTAAGACTGGCTCTTGAGAAAGCTCTAGATAAGTTTTGCTACTGCTTGGGAGAAAGCCATTGTTCATCCTGATAATTATCTGCCAGTCTTCTCAGTATGGGACCAGATGTGGGCTTGTGCATGGAGGTCCCAAACTCAATTCTCTATCATTTAGCGGATCTGCCTGTTTGGCACAGGCAGACTCACTGCAGCTCGCGTGACGGAGGAGACATGCTGCAGCAACCTGTGCAAAAGAGGGGTTTCCTCATCCCTGAAGGCTTCTGAACCAGGAATAGCAGGATGATTTGGTCACTGAGGAAGCAACAGAGGCATGAGTTACTAAGGCAAGGTGGTTGGCTACAAGAAGATAACATCTAACCCCCTGGAGAGGGTGAGCAGCAGTATGTCCAGCTAATGTTATGTGAGAACTTAGTATCAGCAAGGAGCCTGGGAACATCCCTGATCTGCAGTCTGGACTGACTGTCTATGGGAGTGTGACTATAGCGCAGGGAACCATATCCTGACTATGAAATCTTCAAAACATTTTCCTCTTCTCCACAGCATTCACTCTGACCAGGTTGAACTCAGCTTCAGGTAGTTATTTTCTGTGGATGAGCTGATCCTGCCCAAACTCAGGGCATAACTTCTGAGATAGGCAGAGGATGAGAGGTAGAGCTAGGTGCCCTCTGCACGAGACTTGCACTTGAATCCATGCTATCTAACAGATCATTTAGTGACAGCAGCTAGGTATTGGAACGGACAGGATAACCATATCCAGGTCTAAACTGAACAGTTGTACTGGGTCTGACTGCTGGCCAACCTTGCCTCCTCTGAACTGTAAGAATTCCTCCCCAACAGCTCTCAGTATTGCACTGTTTATTTCACTATATTCTGTCAGCTGTTCTACATTATCCAAAATGCTTCTTCTGTTAACACTCAGCTGGACTCTGTCCTACATACTGTAAAATCTTATGGCTCATACCACACTTCTGGCAGCACTCAGTGCTACATATGCTTTTCTTGCAGCACAACAAGTACTTAACTTGTAGAGGCCTTTCAGGCCATCCGGTTTCAAGCTGAACTTCCACTGAAATCAATGGGATTTCAGTTCTGCTTCAACACTGACAGTATAGCGGGACCCCTGTCAGGTTTTGAGTTTCTGAAATCTTTTCTCATTAGTCCCCAGAGCATCTAAGATTATAAAAGCAGTCTCATGTATGTGTATACCATCCATCTTAGGCTGTATGAGTGCTCTCCAAGGTTTATTCTTCAATTACACACTGCAAACGAAGAACAGGAAAAACACCATCTTTTAGCATTTTATATTCTTGTTCTTTTTTTAAAAAAAACAAAACAAAAAGTTCTGTATTAATTTCTGCACCAGTTTTTCTGCAAATTGGCCTACTGGTTAAGGCAAGCCTCCAGTGATGGAGAGTTCAGGTTCAGTTCAGTGAAATATCTAAAAATGTGCTTAAGGGCACTGTCTGAATTTTTCCAGTTAGCAGGCTGAGCTGAAAGTCTTGCGCAGTGTCACCCATTCTCACCAGTTATTTATAAGTACCTTGGGAACTGGCATTTGGATCATAAAATAGTGAAGAGAACCTTCTGAAGACTGGGGAAGAAGAGAGACAAACAGGCAGATCTCAAAGAAGTGGTGGGTACTTAAAACCTATCCCTAGGTGGATGGGGCCCACTGTCCAGGCTGAAGGTGGAAAGAAACGTCTCAACGTTGACTGGGATGAGTAGTTGTTTTCTTCTTACTTTGTACCCAAAATGCAAATATGCACACACAGATATAGTGCATATTTATACCTTGGGCTTCAGGGAGGCTTTTAGGCTGCTTAACTAGCATGGGAACTGTGCAGACAAATACCAGGAGCATTCTGTCCTTCAGTGCAGCAGGAAACGTGAGACTTGTGATGTGGACTGGGGACTTTGAAATAGTGCTGTACAGGACTGTGAATCTTTTATGATACTAGTTGATGAAAGCAGCATGATATTATTTTACAGATATTCAGATTTTGGGGGATGGCATAGAATTTCCCCTCCCTGTCTAAGAACGTGGCTATGGTACCCAATTGTACACCACTGCAATACACGAAATATATCTTTCTTATTTTTCTTTTTTCCACTTTTTTTTAAAAAAATTATTATTTGGTTTATTAACTGCTAGTTATGAAAAGCAGCTTTCACCTGTGAAAGAACAGAATTTGATATAACCTTTAACTATTCCACAAAGAGCATTTCGCAGCCCAGTAGGCACTTATTCTTGCTATGTGCGTTCACCTGCTCTAACCTGTGTTGTTCTCGTTACGAAGTATGCTTTATCAAACAAGCCAGAGTACAAGCCTTTTGATCCAGAAGTGACTGCAGTTCACCCCTATCAGGATCAAGCCTTCCAGCCTGTCTATTTCATAGCTGAAAATTTGGAAGATGCCAAGGCCAAGCTTCAGTAAGTGAAATGTTTGTGGGTTATTTTCATTGAGGGGAACAAGGAGAGCACACCAACTTGAATCCTAATCTGAACACTGCTGCAATAACCACGCCAGGCACATCACACTGTGCACTTCATCTGCACAGTGGCTTTTTTTACAGCAAAGTTAAACGTGAGATTGTTTATCTCAGAAAAGCTTCACAGAAAATCGTAACTGTATATTGTTATGCCCTGTCCCACGCTTCATCTCAGCAATGCCTCGTTTTAGCAACTTCTGAAGTAAATTCTGTGAGAATAGAGCACAATCCCACAACTTGGGTGCCTAAGTGGTAGTCCATACAAATAGCAGGTCGTGACGAACTGCTTTACCCAAGGTCATATGGAAATTTTATAGCAGACTCAGGAATTAACATGGATCAGCAGGGGGCTTAAAAACAAGATTGCCTTTCCTCTCTGATTATATCTGCACAAGAATGCAGAATCAGCATTCACAGGCAATCTAATTTCTACAAAGTAGCTGATTGCAACCTAAATAACATTATTTCAAATTAGCTTGAGGTGTTTCTAAATGCATTTCTTTGACTGTGTTATGTTTTGCCGTTTGGATTTTTTAAATTTTTTAAATTATTTTTTTTTTAAGTAAACGAGGTTTAAATTCTGGCCTTCATCGCCAACGGTTAGAACAACATGACCAGTTCTGGCTGGAGGCAGGAGGCTGGTTGTGGAGCTACCGGGGAGAGTGTAAGAGCTGAAATGAGGAATTTATTAGGGGAAAAGAACCTGGGCCAGACTTCTTCCCTGCTCCCCCCACCTCTTCCCCAGCAGCACTGCCTTCTGGGGTTATAGCAATGGCAAATTAGGCCCCTCATCTTATACCTGAAGGTTCACATTAAATTATTAATGTGTGTAAAAATGTGGCTGAGAACTTACTGGCAGAAAAGAGAGGGCTTTTAAGAGCATTTGACTCTTTTCAGGCAAACTTGAAAAGAACTTACAAGGAATACACCATTCTCAGCCCTGAAGCTTTTTCATACGTTTTTTTCAAGATAGTTGCGCAGCCAAAGCTGCTGAAAATAACTGAAGGCACAAGAATCTGTCAGAACGGAAAACATAAGGCAACATCAGTACAGGGGGTTCCTACCAGCATGTACTCACTGGAAACATTGTCAAAAATGGCAAGCAATCATGTTTTTTCTTTTAATAGAGACAGCAAAATAGTCCAGGATGCTTAGTATCCACAGGTTTTAAGAATTTTACGCAGAAAGAGCTACTCCAGGTTATTTCTTGGAAGTGAAGGCGGCAGACATGCTGTGCTCCTGCATTCCTCAGCTTGTGGTTGTAATAACTCTGAATTGCGTTAACGTAGAGCTGTAAGAGCACAGATGGGTCTGAGCCAGCCACGCTGAAAAGCAGGCACTGCAGATCTTTTGGGCTGCAAGTAGTTCAGCCGCGGGGAGGATGTACTGCACCAAAGTTAAGGAGTAACAGTGAGGAGGTCACAGCAGCCTCTGCTGTGCGATAAGTCCATGCCTACATACTGACAAATCAGGTCCTGCAGGTTTTACACTCAGGGAAATGGCTTCTGAACTAGCAGCTCTGCCTTCTTCCCCCACAGAAACTATGCGATGAAGATCAAGAAGCCTTTTTCTTTGCACTACGACCCGTTCACCAGCAGCATAGAGGTTATGAACACACCTCAGAAAATCAAGAGAGCGCTCTGTCAAATGAAAGAGGAACTGAAAAATCTCTGCGTGGCTCTTGAAAACCTCTCTTAATACTACAGCAGTACATCTCACCTGGCACTGAGATACTCGTAGACAGTTCCAGCACTTTAAAATTTAGTGATGAAATTGTAGTTGCATGCGAAAATCTTTAACCTACAAAACAATAGCTTTGTCAAGCTAATCTTTTCACTGTAATTTAGTCTGCTTACTTAGCCACATTAATGAGTTCCTATTGAGTATGTTTCAATGATAAGACCAAATTACTCCAATTTTTAGTAGCTGGTATGAGCTATGGTTGTTTGAAGTGTATTTATCTATTATTATTGGACTCTCACAGGTTGGTTTTTTTATTTACCTGCTACCTTTTCAAGTTATCTCCCACGAAATAGCAGAGCAACTCTTCAACCACACAGTCCTTTTACTTGCTGCGTGAATGACATGATCACAATCTTTTAGGTTGGCTAACTGCCTACAGTTAGCAAGTTAGCAGTCCCTGAAGCTAGCTCATTTCTGCTAGCAATTACTATCAGCTATTGTGCTCACAAACTATGAACAATTCCCTTAAAATGTGCAAATGCAAGAATTTGTAAGAGGAACATTTTACTCCCACTCCCTATTTTTTAGACACTCATTCAGTAGCTTTCAAATATAGCAAAATAATTTCCTGACATAGAATCATAGAATCATTAAGGTTGGAAGAGACCTCAAGGATCATCTAGCCCAACTGTCCCCCCCTCATCTATTACCCACTGAACCATGTCCCTAAGTACTACATCCAACTTTTCTTTAAACACACCCAGGGACGGTG